>UZAF01016714.1:15079-32642 GCA_900617895.1 Haemonchus placei
AAAAAAAGAGTATAAATAAACGGCAATACAGTGATTTGACTGATTGGGGTCACTACTCGGTTCCGCCCGCTTAATTCACTTCGACAAGAGCCAATACGTATCAACGGCAAGCACCAACACAAAGGTTAGCGAAATGATCTCATAGAATTTTATTAACGTTAAAAAGCGGCTTCTGAGTGTACATTTGGCTGGACACATGCGATTAGTTAAATAAAGAAATGAGGTGATTTCCACTCTCCGCGCGCATAGTACACGACAAACAAAAGAAAACAACAATAATAATAATAAGGACAATTGTGCCCATCGCCACTACCGGGTGTACGATATCATAGCGCGACAACATAATGGCAGATTACGCAATAGTGATAATAATAATTAAAAAAAATTGACCGGCAAAAAGGGCACAAGAGGAGCATGAACAGAAACGATGAGAAAATATGAAGAAAACGCAGATAAGTAAAGATCAAGACAGCGAAGGAAGAAGGGAAGAGGTTGTCGCGTGCTCACTATGATGATAAATTCTCGCTTAAGCCTGAACGAGAAACAATAACAATCTCAAAAAATCACAATTAAATCAAATGTAATGAAAAAAGTTGAAAATATGAAGAAAAAGAAGTTCACAAGACTAGAATTCTACTGTTACACGAAGAAACAAGCTAATTTATGACAATTACAACAAGAATCTAACTAAAAGATGGATGTCAGCCATTTCTAACATTAAATAATTATTATATACATATGCAAATTCTAAACAAAATGAAAAGAACAGTGAAACATACACGGCGCGGTATTGTACACCACAATGGGAGGCATTGGAATTCGGCTGCTACTGATGCTGTTCTTCTAAAAACCTTCATCCCATCCGGAAAACTCGTCCGGTGGTACGTCCTGATCAGGGGGATAATTGTCAAAGTTAGTAACGTCTGCTGGATTTGACACCTGAATCAAAGAAAATGAAAAGCAGACCAAAAAAAAAAAGAGAAAAGGGAAAGCAGAAGTACCTTTGGAAGTATAGGAGCTTTGAGTACACGGGACCGCAAACCCTCCCAGTCGAAGCCCATGAACCAGCGATGTTTACGAATGTCGTTTACGCCACCGGATCCAGAACCTAATCGTTCTCCTGGGTTGTCCCGACATAATTTCTTTACCAAGGCAGTTGCGGTCTTTCCAATTCGGCTGAAACATCTCACTTTCAGAAACTGGCATGGTAAATTCACGCGGTAGCTTCGAAGACTTACCGATTAGGAATTTCAAGAGCATCGACTCCTTTTAGAATAAGAGTGTAAGTCTTCATAGGATCACTCGCTTGGAAGGGTGGCCGTCCGAGCATGAGCTCACATATGTATATCCCTGGAAAAAAGGAATTCTTTGTTGAAACGAAGTGGCAAAGATTGAAAACCTGTCTACAACAATGAACATTTACCTTAACGAAATTCAAAGAATTAAATCTCCTTGTATCTTTCAATTTGCAGAAAAAAATCAACTCAGCTAGTACTTTCATTAACATCCTAAGCAAAAATGAAAGAAAATCTTCAACAAAAACGAAATTAAACTAACCCAACGCCCAGTAATCGGCGGCTTGATCATGACCTTTGTTCAATATGATTTCAGGTGACACGTATCTGAAATTTTACAGTAAAAATGTAAGCTAAATGAGAATTAGAAACCAAAAAGCATAATGCTGGCCATTCCCAGACAGGTCCATTGTGTTGACATCATTAAGGACTTGAAAAGTTTTATTGGTTGTAAAAAGCTACGGTAAAGAAGCGACCGGTCCTTTCAGGGTTTTGACTTTTCTTATCCCTCCAGGTCTTTCTTGATCCCATTGACTTTACCCTTTCTTCTGATGATTAGCTCATATGCATTAGTTATGATGTATATAATTTCCATAGTTAAAGATAGAGCCGCATTGGCTAGTCATTAGTCATATCGATTCAAGCATTGAAACCAGTCCGTGCAGCTGCAGCGTCACAACAAAGCAAAAAAAAAAACAAACAGGCCTTGCAGCCAGCTGCAGAGTAATCCCCTCAGAATGGTCTTGCCCGCTGCAAAATGATGCAGTTCTTATCGGACTAAATTCCACACTCAATTTTATTGGCCACTAAAATTACGCACTTTTAAAGGCTATAAGTTGAACGACTCTGTCAAAGATATTGATGCAGTAATGGCCTAAAGTTCAGTATTACGATCAGATAAAATTGCGTAAATACTTTTTGGATAGTGCATTGTTTAGAAAACGGCTGATTATCGCCGCACTTTGCAGTACGAATGATGGAGGCCGCAGCTTTTGTAGACCTCACAGGGCACAACACCCTTATGATCAAACATTGTCAGCTGCTCCATCACACGAATTCCCAAGTAAAGGGAACTCATTCAACGTATAGATTCACGCAGGGAAACCACTAGTTATCCTCTTTACTCCATATCAACGCTTTCATTATCCTCAAATCTACACCAGGACTAATTATTACATCGTCCTTGGCTCGTCCACCGTTTAATTGAATCAATTTCGTAAAAAAAAACTTGCAGTGAAATATAGTTGCCGGTGGCCAGTTTTTCTACTTGAACACTACCCAATTTGGAGATGGCAAACAAAGGCTTTGTTGTAACCCATGGCACCTTATTTCGATGAACCTCCCAAAGGAAAACAATAATCAAAGCACAATTACTTATTAACTTTGGCCCCGGATGTGGTGTCGCTTTCAGCGAGTCAACTGTAGACAGATAATCAGTGATAAAATAAAAATAATAAATAATAAGTTAATAAATAAAAATAAAAATAAAAAATAAATAAAATTTATTATGTATATTGCTATTCTCACTCATTTCCTTTAAAAAGGGTATATCACAATGTTATAATGCAAATAATAAAATGCTGAAAGAATGATTGAAAGTCTCACGAAAAGATTAGATTGTTCGATTTGTAGTCTAGTTAGATATGAAAGCCTGTGAGGACCAATAAAGGAATGAAATATTCTGATAGGCAAAAGAAAAACACGTACTCTGGTGTTCCGCAGAAGGTCCACGTCTTTCTACCAGACGCTAATTTCTTAGCAAACCCGAAATCGACCTAAACAAATTGGATAGCACGAATTGCTGAGATAAAGCGAATGCTTTCAACAGAAGTACTTACTAGTTTGAGGTATCCCGTGTTGGTGAGCAGGCAATTTTCCGGCTTGAGATCACGATACACTATATGTTTTCTGTGAAGGTACTCTAATCCTTCGAGCACGCAGGCAACATAAAATCGAGCGGTGTAGTCATCGAAGTGACCTCTGTCTCTCAAGGTTGTCCATAACTCTCCACCCAAGCACACTTCGAGAAGCATATACACGTATTTGGTATCACGGTATGTTTTAAACAATCTGAAATGCTTTAAGCCTTATATAGCTGAACTAACAACAACCTAAACAAGCTTACTTTACTATCCATTCAGAGTTGGTCTCCATCATAATATTTCGCTCTGCAAAAATGTGCTCTTGTTGCCGTGTGTCTACGATATGTTTCTTTTTTAATGCTTTCAGTGCAAAAGTTCGGGATTTGTCACCATTAATGCAAACCTGAAATGGTCTCGCTCGTTGTAAAAATTGAGATAGATAGTAAAGAGCTTACCAATTCAACACGCCCAAATCCTCCTACGCCTAACGTTGCTAACCGTTTTATATTCTTCAATTGGACGTGGGCAAATTCTTCTCGAATAATATCCTGAAGATAAATGTATGCCATATAGAAAGGCCACAGTATCGGGCACATGACAAAGGCCAAAAAGAACAAGGAAAAGCCTTCCAAAATCCATACCTTTGTGGGACTCGGTGGTTCTATTGAAATATGTGCCAACCGTTCTTTATCTCCATAATCTCGTTTCAATGCTTCAAGGTCACCAATTAGTTTGAGGAATGATTCTCTGAAATAGAAAAGATTAAGAAATGGGTGCTAATCCATTCAATAAAAAGCCACTTTTCAATGAAACTCGCCTGTCTAAGGTGAGTACTTCAACACCAGGTGCTTGTGCTATAATGTTCGCAGTACGTACTTCATCTCCGAGGAGAGCCCGTTCGCCAAAGAAATCTCCCTAAACAAACTCACTGTTCAGGCTAACCAAAGGCAAGGTAGAAGCAGCTTCGAAAAGGGACGTACCTGATTCAATATCCTGATCTCACGTGGCTCTGTTTCGCCTTCTATCAGTTGCGTCACTTTCACTGTACCACTGTTTATGACGAAAAATGCATCACCCTGAACAAAACTTTGGTAACAGCCTATTCTCCACAACAGAACTACAGCGAAGAAAAGTCAATAAGGTAGCCAAAAGAAGAACTGGCGCTGACTAACCTTTTCTCCTTGGCGAATAATATAGTGCCCTGCAGCATAGTAATCCTGATCCATTACGTCCGCCATTTTCGAGATGCGATCCTCGGACAAGTTTTCGAATATGGACACCTAAAATAGTTGAAAAAATATCTTCAGCAAGTAATAGTGGCCACCTACTTATGGAAAGGTTCTTACTGGTTGCTTCTCCATATGGAAGAAACAAATTATCAGGGTTATTCCAATGGGTATCCATATATAGGCGACAACATCAAGAAATTCTGTCAGACATTCCGCCTTCATTCCACTTTATCCTTCCGGTTTACTCGTTTTTAAAAAAGTAACCTTGAAAGGCTCAGACAAAATTCTTCTCTGGACGGAGAGAATTAGAGGAGAACGGCTTCAAAACGACACGGCAAATCCGTCACCCGATTACCATCCTGCCTTCCTTATCGCGTAGAAAAAGGAAGCTGACCACATTCGCCTTTTTATTTATGATGACGGCAGTAAACAAATAATGGACATTAAGTACATTTTGAAAATGACCCCACAACTTTATTATCTGCTTAATGCACAAACGGCTTTAAAAGGGGCCAAATACGAAACCGATAAAAATGATTCAATGATAAGCACTCCATTTTGAGAAATAGAAAAAGCCCACCGATATCTTTATGAAGAGCAAGCTTACCAATCACGTAGGCCTTCAGTAAAAAAAATAATGATGGGCTCATTACCTTGCTGAGAAAGTTCATCAGCTGCGTATGCCTTTCCATCCCGAGCCGTTGCGTTATTGTTTGGAAAACACTTCGATCCAACACCCATAGTTGCACGTCGGTGAGCGCTTGTATAGACGCTGTCCTTCAATAGAAAAATATATCCCATGAGCATACGTCAAAGGTAATTTGATGCATCTACAATGGGATGAAACGGTTTACGTCTAAGAAATAATCGAATTACGCGTCGTTGTCTGATAGAGTGTGACAGAAATAGCAATGCTTCGACGACAACGCGCAATCACTACGTTTTTCTCATCCAAATCGACTGCCGTTAATGTCCCGAAAAAGGTACAAAGTGACAGGAGAGCGCTCACTTTCCAAAGGGACGAGTCAGGCGATGGTATAACCGGCGGAATGCACGCGAAAAATTGCGTGCTGACAGACGAGCGAAGTTACACGTTGACATGAAGATGAGTCAATTCGATTCTGCTCATCAGTAGCTGTGGGTCATCTACCTGACGCACAACTTCTGTCCGCACATCCGCCGACCGTCCCAGGGCGCACGGACCGAAGTGATGATCTAATGCCCCCGCCTCTTGCCGATGCTGGGCGCGCAGATGTAAATTCGTTCACGTTTCAATAGGTGGTTGCCTTGCGATGTTTAGCTTAGTGACAGGCAAAGGTTAGTCACTTTCTTTCGGGAAAGTAATTGAAAGTTCATAGTAGCATTTATTGAAATACCAACCTAGTACAATTGTAAAGAATGGCAAGTTCTCCCATCACGATTCCGGGACGTAACGTTCCCAGCAGTTGCCCTTCTCGAGAAACTTGCAATTCTCCCTCTGCAAACATAATTTAATGACCTCCAAAATGTCGTATATAATGAAAAATTGACACTGCGCAAAAACGAAGATAGGAAGTACATCGAAACAGGTTCTAACTAAACCGATAATTTACGTAATTTTTTCCCATGACAGAAATGCACTACAGATTCCACCAAGTAAGGTAGAAAACGAAAATGTACTCATCTACGAGAGTAAATGTTGGGTTTAAGCCCTGCGATCGCAATAAAAAGCGATCACTGATTTTAACACTGATAATAGAAACATTTTTATGAAAAGCAAAAATAATCAATTAAACTGTCACTCACCTGCTACAACAAATAACCGGTCTCCCGGCTCTCCTTCCTGAATCACCCATTGTCCAGCTCGTGCCCGCATTTCATACATGCATTCTACTATTTCTATAATTTGCTCCTTAGCCAGCTGTTTCAAGAAGTCGTTTTTGTGTACTGCATCCCGAATCAGCTGCTTCGAACTGAAACACAGAAATATAGATATTTTGCAACAACAAATACACTCTTAAGTCAAAATTACCGTCGAATGAAGCGACATTGGAAAAGTGGGTACCAGATTCTCAGAAAACCCAGCAAAAGGGAGTATTCCAATAATTTGCTTCATCTTCAAAATTATACCAATTTCAGCAGGACTATAGAGAACGTAGCAGGAATTACACCGCTGCACACTATCAATTGGTTAAGAACATATGCGTGCATGTGTGTCTCAGTCTACAACAAAAATGGTGATCCGTCACACTTCAGCCGTTCAGTTCACATAAATAGTGGGTCATCAAGAACGGTATTCGGTTATTCGGTCACTATAAAGTCAATAGATACAAATGATGTTTCGCAGTGTGGTTTATTAGGCACTCGAGATTACTTCTCTCTAGCCACAGAGCGTTGAAACCTCCAAAGTATTGAATTCGGGAGAATGGGGGGAAAACTCCAATGCACCAGTAATTTAAATAAATCCATACCATTAGATCCGGGGGAACACAGGAGCAGTTCTAGATTTCCCATTGAAATTGTAGGGTTACAGAGTTTATAGAAATCAAGAGAACAATATTTGATTTTTGGCACAATGCCATCGATCACATGCACTAATCACAATCAAAATAATCATTCCCCACGCAGTAGGCCGATAATGCGTTAAGCATCCTAATGAATGGGTGCAAACGGCGATCTTAACATTCACAGAATTCATCAGTAGTAATTATCGAGTTCTGAGTCACGCGCGCAGTATCGCTAGCGACGAAAACTGGTAACGATAGAATTTGCAGCGATGACAGAAAGGGAACGCGCACAGGCGCAGATTTTTTCCGTTAGGAGAGCATTAAACGGTAACGTGTGCAAAAGTGCTATGCATATCCAGGAAGGGGGAATACAAATAGAATATAATACTTATGTCCCAGTGTTAGAAAAAGCTTTGACCAGAAATTAAGATGGGATAAAATGAAATGCACAAATGAAAGAAAAAACGAAAACATAGAACGAACCCCGCAGTCTTGTGGAAGTGTTGTAACGTGGTAGCCTGGGTTTCGAAATTTGTTGGTTCCGCAGAAACTGCCAACTTTTTGGCTCGTGTGCTGGCACCATCCGCGGGGAGTACAGCCTTCTGAAAACTTCCATTTGGTTTGAAGAAGCCAACTGTAGATATGTATGAAGGAAGATCCCTTGTATCTGAGAAACAACCTCTTTCAAGTCATTCCCAAGTTGTTCGGACCGCGGGGACGCGGGGGCAGCTCCACCTGCAGGACTGGCCGCTGATTGCGCTTTTTGTTCCAAAACAGAACGCAATTTGTCGCATTCTCGCTGAAATACTACAGTAAACTTTCTGTGAAAGTGAAAATATCGGAGAAAAGTGGTAGCAATAAAAAAAAAACAAGACACCTGATGTAATAACTCATTCGAGACGAAAACAAGGCACCTAATGGGATCAATCATTCAAAGCGCTACATCTCAGACTACTGCACTTAGGATGACAATACATTTTCCGATTCTGTGAAACATATTGTCTCATTTTTCCAAGTAACTTTCTGGAAAAAGGAAGTTCAATCGAGAAATGATAGCACCTAGTTATCGCCCATAGACTGACTTTAACAGAGGTAAAGCAAGAAAATATAGGAGCTTATAAACGCTGGAGCGAGTGGAATGTGATAGGAAAGGGGAATTGATGAGTCATGAATTCGGTGACGCTTGGGTAGCGTAAACGAACCATACGCTTCAATTGAAGCGTATCAAAAGGGAAAGCATGAATGGCATTGGGAGATTAAAAAACCGCAATTCAAGAAAATTATAGCGGTATGACTCAACAAAGAATAAAAAGTAAATAATGCTCAGCGTTAGAAAAGACAAAGACACTAGTTCAACAGTCATATTGACGATTATCGGTGCTCACTGCGGAAAATAACATTTTGTTGTAAGCTCACGTTGGATCTTCTTGAAATTTAAGATGTTGACTATGTCCTACACTGCTTTGTGGTACAGGTTCTTCAAAGTAGACCCGTTCTATTTGGTAGACCTTTCGAGCAAATAATCGTCACCAGGGATCTGACTTTGAGCAGTCATTCCTTTTTATGGGCTTAGAAGCCACCGCTTATTCCTTATCTTACGATCTTTAGCGGTGTTTCACTAGTTCCTTGTTATTCACATGTTCGAGTGAAGCATCAGTGCTGATAAAACCACAAAATGTTTTCTGAATGGCTGTGAACTTTCAGGTTCGGGATCGTTCTCTTGGGGTTGTTGCAAATGGCGTAGTGCGTCAGTTAACCAGATTCACAGATTCTGACAGATTCGAACTATTAAATTCTAGGTCCTCAGCGATGACGACGACTTGTTCGGAACCTTGACTGAATAAAGAGAACCCATCACAGCAAACCTGTACCCCAGTGCAGTATAATACAATTAGGTATTTCGAAAACAATGCGTCGAGGGAACCGATGAACAAATGGATAAGTGGCGATATTTTGTAGAGCGAGAGAGTCATGAGGCTACAGCACTTGTTAGTTCATGGCCTTCACAGCTCAGTTTGGTGTTCTAGAAACATGAAGTAGTAAAAAAGGTGAATAATAGGGTCTGACGTAAGATTGGCAAAAGACTGCAACGCACGTCAACTAGTAAATAGCCTAGTTACACGCATGCAGAAATCTAGAAGTGAAAAGAACTCAACACTCTTTACATGATGAAAAGAAAAAACTAGCACTTGTAGGGAAAAGAGAAAGTAAAAACCTCATAGAAGTAGAATCGTCATACTTGTGCAAACAGTAAAACCAAACAACAAAGATTTCCCTTAACAATAGGTAGGAAGGTGAGAAACCGGTTCAACTGTGCCGACGGAGATCAGGAAGTGTAATAATACCGCCGAGGAATGTATACCGATGGAGGTAGAGAGAAGGACTCAAATGGCACGACAAAAGTGAAACCAAGGGATCTTCAAGAAAATGCAATGCTCGTGAATCAGCCGACACAACAGCACAA
Source organism: Haemonchus placei (assembly GCA_900617895.1). Classification (NCBI taxonomy): domain Eukaryota; kingdom Metazoa; phylum Nematoda; class Chromadorea; order Rhabditida; family Trichostrongylidae; genus Haemonchus; species Haemonchus placei. The sequence continues at coordinate 24,416 of UZAF01016714.1, forward strand.
GTTTCCCGTTGACCTTCCCCAAATCGTCAGACGTGATGAAGTCGACTTCACTGGGATTCCCACCAGAAAAAAAAATCGAAACATACTATTGCAACAGTCCTAATTACCAAGAGATAATGGAACTTCGACTCGTATGAATTACTCAGGTATACTGCACCAGCACTCTTTCTAGGAGTAAATATCCCAAGCGAGCACTATCCTGAGTTTCTTGTGTAAAAAGTAATAGCCATATCACCACTGGTACTAGAAGAGGTCACTGCATTCTACTCCAAGATAGGCTTACCCCTCCTTTCTCTAACTTTCACCTTTGACATCGAAATTCAACGTTCCATGATAATAAATTCAATCCATTTGGAAGCCATAGAGCACCAAACAATGGGTGAGAAGCCAGGGATAGGCTCCACGGTGTTTTGAGAGCGGTAATGAGCCACCAGAATCAAGTTTTGTAGTTTCAGCAAACCTCCCCCCTCCCCAAAGATTTCCGCAGAGCCACACCAGCCAAAGTTGGCCTATCGTTCTCTGTTTCAACTGTCACTTTGAAAATACAATCCTATAGTCACTCCATGAGCAGCGGTCTCCCCTCCGAGAGAACGGATCATGGACCTTTCGGACTCAAAAAATGTTGCCTTTCACGCTACGTTTTAATGCGGGAGTAATCTCTGCTTTACATGAATAAATTGATGGTATTGCCAAAAAATGTCTGGTAGTGGCCGGTATACGTAGTGCTTTGAGCCCCTGATTGGTTTGCTGCAATGCTCTGTTAAATATCGGAATACTTTATTCCCTTGTATTACTTCATGAGCGGCAAGGGGTAACTCCGAACTTCACCGAAAGAAAAACGGACGTCCTTTGAGCGCATAATTCAACACCAAATTGCTAATACAAGCTTAAGATGCCATGCAAGTACTGGGGGCATTCAGAATGAAAAATGCCTTTGACGAGAAGCGAATTCGAGGCAATCAAAATTACTTCAGAAAAAAAAAACTCAGACTTTTAACCGAGGAAAATTGCAGCTAACAAACTACCGCAATCTTCGGTTTTACATAATCTTTCTAGAGTTTCTGCATAAAAACGGAAAAGATTTTCTTTCTCTCGAAAACGGTCAAAATCTAACAAATTCGCAAAATAATGAAATTTAGAAAAATTCCACAGTGAGGGCTGACTGATTGAAAAGGCGCTTGAACACACAGGTAATCTGATTTCGACAGAGACTGCATCAACATGGTAAATTCTCATCTAATAGTAGGCTTAGAAACCAGCTAAGAGCTAGGCTAGGACCGGGAACAAAGCAGCCTCCCAATTTTCATAACTTCGAACTGCCGCATTCGCTCACCCCTTTGGTAAAACGTGGATCCAAAGTGGCTAACACGAAGTAGCCTCACAAATGGAACTTGACGCTTTACGAAAAAGCAAACTTAGAACATTTAAAATTCCTCTGGACAAAGGATTTAATGAATTCATAGTCATAATGGGCGATGTTGTTGAGAGCCTCAACGGCACAGGGAACGTGCTGCTTCTTTGCGAGGCATTCGAAGGCAGCTGTAGTAGATCTATGATGCCCTTGCCCAAATGATCAAAAATCTACCAAAGCAAGAGGGCTCTCCTTTTTATGGCCCTTTGACGACTACCGCGTCAAACACTGCGTGCGACTAGCCAACCCAGAAGAGATTCTTTTTATTCATTCTAAGAAACCACTGATAGTGGCAACTGTGGCAACAAACTCAAGCAGATGCTTCGAGAGGCATCGAAGAAAGAATAACAACAACAAAAGACTTTGTTGTCATACCACCATGTGATTCCACCAAAGCATCCCAACAGCTTGACGTGCAAAGGCAATACGCTTTCACTAAACCTACCAAATTGCCCAGAACATGGCTAAAAATGGCTGAAAATGAACTTTCTAGATTAACTACCGCCTTAGAGCATGAAGTAAATACAGTCAACCAAACAAGTAGCAGAAAAAACCATCCAGAGTTAGTCATTATGCTTTTTGAGAACGTTGAGCTTTGACGCCAAGCTGTGCTCCTCCACATTTACCGATGCACCCCGCAAGGAACAATGAGTTGTGCAATCAGAAACGCGGCCCAAGTAAACGTTCCTCAGATTAGCGCCAGTTGGAGCGGGGCGCTGACTCTCGGAACCACTGACTGGAAGCAAAAGGTATGCATCACTTCTAAAAAAAATTAGGGGATTCTGACAAAAACCACAATCGCACACACAGGGTATCGGCCCCCACAGTGGCAACCACATCAGTTATCATTTGAATGATACAGTGACAGTGAAACACAAGGTGATATTGACGTCCATGTAACAGGGAGCCTGCTTTGTAGAGGCAGTAGAGGAGATTGCACTATTATTATTACTGATAAGTAGCTTCACCATTTTCAACAGATTTATGACGTCTGACTCTCTGCTGTATAACGGTAAACGTCTTCCCTCCAAAATGTGCTCGTTGATGCCTTGAAGGATACAGCTACCATAACTGCCCCATTTCACAATGAAAGAAAAGCATTCATTTACATATCAATGAAAATGTCACTAACGAATACAGCACCTTATTGAATAGATGAATGTATTTCATTTTACGGAACAAATAATGACAATTTCAACAAACACCGCTTTTTGGATTGCATGTCTCATGACCTAAGCTCCACAAATTCCGATTTTTTTTTCTGTAAAGAACTGAAAAAGTCGAATTCTTACCGTACGAGCACAAATGGAAATTTTGAGGCAGCATTCATAGTTCCTGATGTGAATTATATGCGCTGTTGCGACCACAACGTGCACAACGGGTATGCCGCAACGGATGAAGTACGCGTGCGGCGATCGATACCGATACCTCACTTTGCTAGGCGGCACCACCTGCATCAAGCGCAACAAGCGGCCCGCTCGTAGATTGAACTTCATTCTTTTACATGCCCAAAGCACCCCGCAGACAAACCAAAGCTTCGACCTTCGTGTATTGACATAGGGATCAATACCGATAAGTCAATCTTCGCTCAGAAAACCATAACATATCAAACCCCCTATTGTAAATGTTTGGCAGAAATATCAAAATTGCACTGCAACACGCTTCTGTGCAATAAATTTTTTTTTGGCTAACCACTCGACGAGTGTGATTGAAGGCAAGTGCATGGGCGGAAGCCAAAAGCGTGCAAAAATGCGTTTTGGACTTCCGCATCGAATAATGGATTGCATTTCATACAGCGATGGACACATCGCCTCAACTTTAATCAATGACACACATGCAAAAGCTCTCCGGGACATATCCTTTTTTTGAAGCGGAAAAATAGCCTCCTGCATCTGGGAAATGAATATCCTAATCATGGCAGCCACTTTTCATTCACCATAAAAGGCTTTTGAAAGAGAAATTACGNTTTTTTTCGCTCCATTTCATAGTTGAGCGCTCCATGAGCTCTTTCCGTTCCAATCCAAAACCATGAAAGATTGATTTATAATGACGATTTCGGCGCAGAATCGTCGCAACCTTCAAGACCGTGCTATTAGTCAATGGAGCTTCCCACAGCCGAGCACGGCATATGCAATATTTCTATTTGCGAATTTTCCTGAGGACCCGGACGAAGTAGGACTGGACTAAATACCGTGTAGCAGTGTCCCAAAGAAATGGGCATTGTGTCCGATAGAATTTCACTATTGTGTATGAATTTTGTAATTCACAGGCACTGATGAAATACTGTCGAACACAATGTTGACTCTGCACAATCAATGTTTTTATTACAGTCTGTTTTGCACATTTTCGTCGCCTTGCCACCAATCTAACCATCAGCTAAACACTTTTCAGGTAGTAAACACCCTACTATGATTGATCTCTTGTTTTCTACTCGATCGAAAATGTTTCTCGTTCAACTGGAAGTAAAAAAANAAAAAAACTGCACTTTCTCTCATTTCCAGAAAGAGCCAGACAGTTTTACTTTTTCACTTTTGCACTACGCTCGAGCTCAAATTATTTCCCAAAAGAGCACTAGAGTATCCATTTTGAATTCCTCGAACACGATCAATTTCGTACTATCAGACGAGTAAGGTTTAGCGATGAAGTGTCATAAGCGCTAGTGGTACGCCAAGGTCGAGGTATACGCATTGACTGTTTACGATTGCAAAAAGAAACCAGTTTTGTCGTGATGTTGAGAGAACAAAGTGAAGTCGATGGAGGAACACTTCACCGCAATATGGATACGCTGCGCTGCAAAGGGATTTGAAATATCGCTGCTTTTGAAGAGAAATGATTGTTAGTGGGAATCAAAACTATCTCTACCTGATGACCAGATTATGCTTTTCTCTCTGAACAATTCTAAAAAGGCCACGACATTACAATCTCAATTAAGTATTAAGTGAAATGTCTCACGAAAAGGAACAAGCTTTACCGTAACACCACTTCATTCACAGGCCGCAAAAGTAGATCCCGTTTCCAGTAACTTTTCTAATATGCACTCTTGTTAAAAACGCTTATACACGAAATGTGAAGAAGGATACACAGAAACATAAGCTCTTTCGCAGAATTTCTCATGTGAAATAATTTGTTATTGAGGATTAAACCGTTGGAATATCACGCGCTGCGGCATTCGCAAAACAATGAATAAATAAGACTTGCACTTTTTGCTTTAGAAGAGATCGTGATGGCAAGCAATATAGCTTTAAACTGCACCCCCATGCCTGAAGATGAAGTTCTTTGCAGTCGAGGGCGACATGCAATTCATGCACTACAGGAAACATTAATCTATATGAGGAGGGTGTGAAAAGAGTGTGTATGAAAGAGAGACGACATTAACAAGTGTAAGAAGTGCTACGATTAAATATTTCTATAAATAACCCTGCAGGGAGGGCTTCCGAACACGGCGTATCCAAGGGTAGTCAGGTTGTTTGTAAGAGAAAGCACATGAATACGAGATAGGATGACGTTAATCTGACAAGACAGAGCGACGCTTCCGCTGAAAGCCGAAGGGGCAAATAAACACTCAAAAATCACCTGCAGTGATGTTACTTCCGCTTCAAGCTCAGCAATTCGTCGAATGTGATTCTCAACGGTTCCTTGCTGCGCTTTCAACTGTTGATCTTTTCGCTGAAAATGAAGGCTATGAATTTAGTTCCGACTATTTGCAGTACATGGTTACATCGGAAAACTAAATACCTGAATAGCCTCTTCAAGTTGTGGAATCAGCTTCTGCAATTCTTGCGCTTCAAATGTGCGAGAGCCCACTTGGACCTGCAACAATTACCTTTTCCAATTGAAACTTAACAAGAATACTACTAAATGAGAACAGCTGTTAAATTCCTTTGAGCTTTGATTCGCTGGACAGGAAGTCATTTGAAAGGTTAAAAATGTTTGACGAGTGTTTGTCTTGTTTCAGTTTTTCGGGAAATGACTGATTGATTCGCCTAATCAAAATGAGATTTTGGCAGCTGCTCGAGGAGGGGGAAGTATTGATGAGCCCGAGCGGGCACCTTCTATTCTATATGCCGATCTCTAGAGACCTGAAGAGTGAATAACAAATGAATGGATCGAAACTGCTATATAACCACCAACATTCTACTCAATTGAAGCGATTCGCAGTAAAAGTTATTCCTCACACCACACGTCCCTTTCAATACGTACAATTGCTCACTTTTAAGGATGAGCAGCTATTTTTGTCAACTTTAGCGCTTTTTATTTTCAACTCAATCACAACAAAGGAGAAATCTCGACAGAGCTGCAGCTTTCACAGGAAATAGCACCACAACGCCCCAAAACAGCCGTGTTTTTCAAGTAAACGAGTGGAAAACAACTAACCACTCCATTGTAAAGAGTTCGTCCAAACATGGAGACGTTAATTTGGGCAATGTAGCGACGAACTGGCCCAAGGGTTCGAAGAGTTGAATGTGGCAAAAGAACAAAACAACTGCAGGCGGCCTTCGACGAGCGCCGCCCCTGCGTCTCTGCCCCACAGCCTCTTCACTCTGCGCTCTTGCCGGCTGGCGACAGGGTCAGCTCCCATGGGTTGGAGGTACCCAGACGGTTGTCACGAGCTGTTCAGCTACAGCAAAAACAGCCAGAGTATTGTGGGCAGGAAGGGAAGGAGGGTAATTGTGGTTGTTTGCAGGACCAAATGCCTTGTTCCTTCCGGATATATGTTTAGAAAGTTAGGTTTGGCAGCGTCGTATCGCTCATTCAATTTCCGTTGTTTGTTGAAGAAAGGGAAGGAAGCAGCGACAGACAAGGGCTATCCAAGGACGATTCGCCGTATGCCTGTATGCCTCTAATGAGGATTCTAGTCATCGCAAAGTAGCAACAATCAGGAATGGCTGCGTTAATGCTTGCCTAACGACTGTAATCATGGGAAATTGCTCATTATGGATATTTATTATGGCGCTACATACGGTGAATAATTGATGTGGCCATATCTTGCAGCCCAATGACTTTAGGAAGGGAAACTCAATCATCTTGGGCAATGGCCTGCTTCCAGTTTTCGTTTAGTCACTTATCGATTACTGCCAACTGTACGGTGATGTCCTCCTCCCGACCACCGCCATCTGAGCGATGGGGTTGAGAAGGTTTGGGACTCATGCCAAATCGCCCTATCCTGAGAAAAACAAAATCGTAAGGATGTTTACTGTTGTCTTACCAAGAAAAACAACAATTGAACAATAAAAGTCTGCAACTGCCACTTCAGCAGCAGTCGTTCTCTGTGTTTATTGAGAGCACTTCAGTGCAAACAAAAAGGCTGCTCCTCAGATAATTCGTGCACAGTCACATACCCATTGTAGTAAAGTTACCCTTGCCATAACGAGCGGTCCTATGTTTATACCCACTATATGACAGAGTGTATTCATAGGTCAGCGACGGCAGAATGGCTGCACCAAATATTGATATAAACAAGTGTTCAAGCCGATTATCACTATTTACCTTTTACGTATACATAGATAACGTCTATATGATGGATCAGATCTTATCTGTACAGTAACGAAGGAAAAAACGACCGTAAAGTTCTTCACAATATTTTTGCGATATAGAAGGACGTTTTGTGGTTTTACAGAAAACTATCACGCGGGACGTGAGGGCCAAGAAGAGACCTGAGCATGTGGGACCACCCACCCAATCATGTGAGTATCGGATGATGGACATTGTCGAAAAGAGTTTTTCACTGAGAGCACCTTCAACTTTTTAGTGGTGGGCTTTTTATGATCTTAGACAATGCCCTTTGTTAATCGTTCTCGGAATGAATATCAAAACGACTTCATTGCAACTCCCTCCGCCGCCGCCATCCAATGCAAATAAGTAGCATCGCAATCGACGTGCAATGTTGCTATCGAAAAAACCCTGAGGGAGTGCCGCCGCCGCCATGCCGCATTTCCGTTTACGAATGCCTTATTTGCACCACTCAACCATGTGGTAATAGATGCTAGTAAAAACACCTGAGCAAGCCATAACACCGGACAATCTGTCACAATTCCCAGACATAATTGTAAGGTGATCACAGCGTTTGCAAGGTTGCAAGCTGTTTTGTTGAGTTTTCCCCTAATTGATGGAGTCCAGTATGCCAGAATGATTTATTTATGATAGCATTCCAGAAAATATTCGAACTTGCATCAACTTCCAAAATTTAGGTGAAAGGTACCAACGTTAGGCAAAAAGATCCAATATACTTAAATCTCAGATGCACTGCGCCGTCAACTAGTATTACTGCTTTTGAAGTGATTGTTATTTGATTATTTATTTACCCAATGGAATGCATTCCTGCACGCTGCATAATAACACGCAAGCTAGTTTATATGGCTGGTCTTATATGGCTTCCAACCTCCCCCTCATCGTAAACATACAAAAAAATGCAATGGCCTGAACAAGATCTAATCTTTTCTAAGCAACTTGGCATGATGGGATGGGTGAGGGGGAGGGTGGGGTGGGGGTTGGGTAAAGTATGAAAACAACAGTGCGGAATAAAAATCGAAACAAACTGAAACAAAAGGAGTAAAAATAATAAATCATCGAAGGGGTTACCTGCATGAACTGATCGGATGGTTTTCTAAGTTTCGAGAAAAAGCCGCGAATCCCGCCGCCCCCACCGCCGCTGGACGGACGCGCGGCCGAACTCATCGCCCGTCAAGTGCCTAAAAGACGACATCGATTCGTATTGAAACGATCGTAATATTACGTCATAAACTGACAAGTAATTCACAATGGCGCTATAAATATGTTGACGTCGACAGATTGCATTGACAAAAACAAAAACAAATG
>UZAF01016714.1:33134-47782 GCA_900617895.1 Haemonchus placei
GCCTTCGTGTGGGGTCTTTTCATGAAGGAAGAGCTACGTTGGAACCATAAACTCAGCAAAAAATGAAAGTATTAAAAAAAGGAGTAGCAACAGGTGACAACTACGAATTTGAATTGCAAGCAGGTGCCATTTGCAAGTTCAGGAGTGATATTTATCGAGCACCTACCTGTGTCTGGAAAACTGAGGATCCCGGGTGGATAGCTTCTATTAAGGCATGGTGAGGTTTTCATTTCCTTGCCAGCTATTTTTCACTCAAATCAGCAAGGGAAAGGAATATCAACAGCAAGGTAATCAAAGGGAAATAACGATGTGACAGTCTGGGAATATTGATCGGGGGAACTGCCGCGGGATGTGTCTAAATTGACCGACTATGATGACCCTAAATTGCACCCTAGGAAAGACCCGTTCGTCTCCCTCAAACAAAATCACTTTTTGGATGGGCAATTATTTGCATAGAGTAAAAATCTATCCCATTCCAAACAATATGCAGAATGAAAAAAAAACATAAAAAACGCCCTGAAATTAAAGCGAAATACGAAGAATATCATCAAAATGAGTAATCCCCACGTACGGCTTTCCATATGAGCTTCGGCATGGCCGTTCTTTAATTTGATCGATCTCGAAGCTTTATTCTAAATACCTTAATTCAAATTCCAAAAACATTTTGTGAATATTGGGTCAAATCTGTCCGTGGTCCTACAAGAGTAGCCCGATAAAAAATTGATAAAGGTCTCAAAATGTGTTCAAGATCAATCAAATCACCGAAACGAACCCTGTAATCGAAAAATGGAGTATGAATACCTTGGATGAATCACTCCAACTTACCTGTATCACTTATAACCGTCTCTAACCTGTTCCCGTTCTTTCTGAAAGAGATCCCGTTCGATAGCAACGGCCTAATGGGAAATAGTTCAAAACTTTCCCAAACCTTCACAGAATTTCTAACTTTGCAGGAATTTCTTCGAGAGGCATTGAAGGAAGAGCAAGAGAAGCAAACAATCAAAAAGGGAGGCGTAGAAAATGTCCGATTTCTAGAGAAAAATTAGAGAAAACGGTAGATGCAGAGAAGTGACAACCAGGTGGTGGTCCCAGAGACATACAGTGCTGTTGACAGATCGTAAAATAATTTACGTGACAAAATTCTCACTCCAAATGGCGGAAGAGAGAAGAAAGGCTCCAATCACTGAGGGAGGTTTCAGTGGTATACAAAGAGGAATAAACTTAAACGAAAAAATGTTATAGCTCAAAGACTTTAACATCGATTCCACAAGAACTGATGGAATTGAAAAAAAATCAAAATCGCGGATGATCGTGAGAAAATTTCGTATAAAATCGAGAGGCTAAAAGCTAGAAAAATAAACATTGCATGAAAAGATAGAGACGCAGAGGAAATTTGTGTGTCTTCCAGATTTTATGACTGAAAAACGTAACAGATAATTCGGAGCGATAGACATGCGAAATTGACGCGATTACAGAGTGCAAACGAAGTTTAGCGGGGAGAAAAGATTTATTGGACCGGAGCGTTGAGCAGACGGGTACTGAGTGGAAACGTAATGTTCGTCGAAAATTTGGTCGAAAAAAAGCCAAAACGACTAGACAGAGTCTGATGATCCTGTAATGTTGTGCAGCTCCAGAATTTCACGAAATTCCGCTTGGTCTTCGGCTCGGATCAACAAGTGCAACCCTGAAGATAAATAAACGAACAGTTGACTGACTAGTGTTTTGATAAATTGAATGGTAAAAAACTGCGAAAACAAATTTCGAAGTTCACAGACAAGAGGATAAAAATTGAGGTCTACCGTTTCCCTAACAGGCGCCGCCCGTATCACAAAGCCCGCCTCCCGCGGTGAACAGCGACAGTGAGGAAATAGAAATAATCAAAAAAAAACCAAAAAAGGTTCCTCCTCCGTAGAACAGCCTGGGAAAAATGTAGTTGGGTAAGCGATGAGGATACAGCTTTTTTTGAAAATTGAGCTGAGAAGTAGGGGTATTCGCGAACCCATTATTTCTCAAACTCCTCCTAGAAAATGTATCCTTTTCACCTAAGCCTTAGAATGGAAGGAGAACTGAGGTTGGTAAGTCATCTGATTCTTCCGTTCTTATCTCATCTACACTTACCCAAGCTTTTTGTACGAGATAATCATCTTACCCACTCAGTACCTCTTGCCCTCCTAAAATTCAGGTCCGTTCCCGTGGCTAGAACCGTCTCAAGGAACATAAGTAAAGTCGACGAGATCCCCTTCACTCTAGCGCTCCCTGTTGGAGAAGAGTTGCCCTGTTTGCCCGCATCAACTTCATTTTCGCCAAACCGATAATTATCAAATTAAACATGATAATGTCATAGTACCTGCTTATGGGAATAAGACTTTTGGAACAAAAAAGGCGATTGAAATCTCGTTGATGTAATACCAGATGGTAAATTCAAAAGTCAGAGGTACGGCACTCTGGGACCTTAAGCCAGACTATCCAGCCAAGATCGGCAGCCGAGACACTGTAACACGATGTCCACGGACTTCGAAATCTTTCAAAATGACTCATGTGCGTCGGGTAAACATCGTAATTTGTAACGAAGAAGACGATCACAGAATCAAATCACAGAACACTCCGTGCACCTGGACTGTGAAGTTATCTCGAATGATCGATATTCGTAACAATGTGACAACAATTTTCAATAAACAAAAAAAGGTTGCACTTTCTCAAGCCAGTCGTCAAGCAAGCATAGTAAACACTATGAAAAATTCAAGAAAAAAATCCAGAGGCGTTATGGACGCAGTTACGGACATTGAGGCATAACTCTCTTTCTGGCCACCGCCACCATCACCAAGAAGGGAACGGAGGTGGATTCCCGACGCCTAATCGTTTGCTAATAGCATCGTCTATAGATACCACTAAGGGCATTCAATTGAAGGCAATCCCTTGCAGACCTTTTTGATGGCCAGCCACTCACAACATTGTGGCGAATCGACTGAGTCTTTCTTTCTTCGATTGATGCCAGCATCACTTAAGGAATTGGATGCAACCAATAACATCAAAAATTTAAATGGATCTAAGTTCCTACCGTAATCCCTCTATGGTGCCACAGCAAAAATATCTATGCGGCAACTTGAACTTGGCGCCATGTTCTCTGCCTTGATAGGTCAGAGCACAGATGTCTGGAGAACGGCGTATGACTGAGCAGGAGCAATATTAGCAAGTTACAAATTAGAAGGCCAGGACTATGAGGATGGGATTCTAGGGTGCATTTGTTACAAATAAGGTAAGAAAAGTGGGAAAGTACGTCCTACAAATGGCCAGTAAACTATTTCAACGAGAGGGTGCAGACGGAAGCAGAAAATGGCTGCGGTTTGTACGCAAAGTATGGATCGGGTGTAAGCGGTCCCCTTGCTGTAAAGTATGGCAATTAAAGAAATGGTCTCCCCGAGTACTATAAGAGACTTGTGAAGGTTTTCTCATGGGAAAAATGTGTTCCACCCTTGGCACTCACTTTCGCCAATTTCGTTCATTCCAGGGTAACTTAAGACTGGTAAATGTGTAAGGCAGCATCTGGTTCTAAATTACCGGGAATGGCTTTAGGTAGTGAATTTTATTGTCAACCTCATTCTTTCATTTGACATACCTACTTATTAAAGTGACTAACTAATTAGCCGACGACTTTCATTCTCACAATTGTTACCTGAAAAAGGTTAATTCCGTTAAATGGTCTACGGTAGCACTGTATTATGATTGAATGGCATTATTCGAAACAATTTCTGAAAAGCTTCCTCACAAAAATTTTAATGGGGACTGCACATATAATTCCAATCACGAACAAAGACGAGAACGTAACAAAGGGGATTCGACGCGCCGCGGCCGCAGTGCGGTCCTATTTGCCATCGATCGATATGTGTTCCCTATCCTATTTTTCCCTATTTTCCGCTTATTTTTTCTAGTAAACTGGTGTGTTCAGGCGACATTCTTATTTTGGGACCCTCTATTTGTTTCCCTTGTTGACCGTGAGAAATTGCCGCGGTTGGAAGAACAGGGTGGTCATAACTGTGCCCACCCACTTTATGACAGATGATTGGACCCTCACTAGCTCGTTTTCATCGGAAGCTCTATCCATGGTTTTTGCGTAATTACGTATTAAGTGGCATATTTGCCGCGCTGAAAAGTAGACCTAATGTCACACGATCGTAATCGGGACCAGAATATGCTACCCGACCGAGAACTTTTCTATATGACTACATAGGACTGGCTTCACAGAGACGTGATCCCACCGTTAATTCACCTTCTGGACTTGTCCTGAATGTGAAGGAGAAACCAAGGAAGTTGTCCGGGGAGACTTCGTTTTGAAAAATATCAACTTACTCAGAGGGTGAAAGTTTGAAGTGAGCGACCGCTACTATTCAACTGCACCTACTTATCAGAATCCGAGAGGTCAAAATCAATTTCCAAGGTAAGAAACTAGTAGGAATTCATTTCTACAGCGAGTAACCAATTGCGAGAAGTCCGAGGAGCCTAGTGGAAATTATAAAAAAAACCCGAAAATCTGATTCTGCAAAAAAAAGCAGAGAGACCAAACCTCAAAAATGTTTGAAGGTAGTATGTGTTTAGTAATTTCTATCTACATGGAAAAGTGGACGTATTGTAATCATCCCACCTGTGGTGTACGGGTAGGATATACTCGCAAGGGAAACTCACTCATTCTCACTAGTTGCCTCTCACCTGCAACTTCTCGTTTCACGCGACAGTCGGGGCAAGTGCAGTTCCCTCTCTCATTCCCTGTAACAAATATCCTACGGAACGGCTTCTCGTGTGGCTTGTACAGAGGTAATGAAACCCAATCTTCCACAGGCATTCTGGATTGATATGAAAAGGTCCATAGAAGGCCAAAGAACGTCACCTTCCAACTTCTTACAAGGCTTCGAAATTATACAGCTACCTATGTAGTTACACAGTTCTATGTTAGGAACAGTCTCGGTGTATATACAAGTTATAGACTAGCTATTCTCAAGGTAATGAAAATCGGAACGGAGACCCGGCTCCTACAATAATCCTTCCTTGGATCCTGCCACGAACGAGTGGTCGTGATAAACACTCTTTCGAGCAGAACACTGGTGTCCTTGCCCAAGGCCCACTTTTAATGCATCGTATACAAGCGGGTTGGGGATTTCCGTATTTGAATAGGGTCATGCCGTAAAAAGAAATACGTTGTCTGTAAATTTCTGCGTCCAACACATCTTATTTCACCGCAAAATTACTGTAGGAACCGGAATTCCGTACTTGATTTGTTTTCGTCTGTGTGAAATTCTTGCAACGGCTCAGGGACAACGCCAAGGGGAAGGAGATCAGCATCAAAGTAGGATTTTTTATTTTTTCCAAAAATATTTATTAAGTGGTTGGACTTTCTATGGAACCGATTCCAAAATAGTAAGAAAAATAGTGTGTAAGTGATATTGCATATTTTATCTATAAGAGGAATTTACAGTGAAAAATAACTTACTGGTCAGTAGGTGTTTCCGCCACGGACCGAACAGTTCCATAAGTTTGTGCAAGAGTTCCTTCAGGGGCAGTTCACCATGTTTCGATCGGTGCAAAAGTTCAGCATACTCTCGAAATTCGGCTTCAGTCAAGCTTGATGATGCCTTCAAAAAGAAAAAGTTAACTTAAAGAAGTGCTTCATATGGAAACTAAATGATGCCCGACAAAACCCTGGGGAAAACTCTTCAAAAACCACTTCGTTAGGCTTGACAAACTTAAGTGGCAGTCCGATTTGGGGCCATGAATCAACAACAAAGGGACCAAGTAGAGATGAGAGAAAGGCACTGGCTGGAATAAAGAAAAACATATTGGGCGTTGTAATGGATATTCATGAGATAGCGCTGATCAATGGGAAGCAGCTTAGGATTAGGGGGAGGTGTAGGAAAAAAGCAGTGGCAGACGGATTCTTGAAGAACGAAGGAGCACACGTCACTCAATACTGGCTTCAAGAGATTTCTGAGTAACCTGAAAGGATAGAGTCGTTTGGCATAATCAATACCGTTTCTGGGATGCGCCTTGCATCCAACTTCCATATAGAATCGCAGTGGCGTTGTGAATGCGTCTGTGGAGTATACAATGACTTCCGCTGGCTGACTGATGTGTGAGCCAACACTTTTGTGCTCCCCGATGGGTCTGGTACTGATGAGCCTTCGAAGAGGGACGTAGGCATGGTTAATGTAGCGAGTATCTATCGGGAGTTCGATCCACGGACCATATGGCGATGTGAATGCGCCACTTGCCCCTACACCACCTTCGTCCAGTGAACAAATTAAGTGGTTAAGCGAAGGATTGGAGGCAATTCATGGCAAGAACTCTTTTATGAAGATACACTTTCTTGCAAGAGCATGTTGGAAACCAATTTTGGGGATTTGGTCTCACCCTAATAAGCCTAATTGGAGTTAATCTGGTCTATGAGCTGTCCTTTCCCATTTTCTTATACTTGCATTTGCCTCTCTCCAATATGAAGGAATTCCCTGTTTTTCTCGAGGTAAGGGCTGAATTCCCTAATGCAAGGATATCTTATTGATTCCACCAGGTCCCGCTAATGAGATTAGCTAGAAAAGGGTAGAGGCCCAAAGACCAGCTCAGACCATTGAGTCCAGTCCAGAAAACGCGTAATAGAAGCACGATGACGTGACCATTTCCGATAGATTAGGGAGATGAGGAAAGCTGAAGGGAAGGTCTGAAGAACTTGATATTCTTTGTTCTATTCGTGATGTTTGAAACCGCCCTTCAAAAAAAAANCACAAAGGAAATCCTCTTGGAGCTGGAATCGAAAAGCAGCTCAGCGAGTTCAATGACATACATTCAATGACATTATAAGAGCTAGGAGAAAAGGCTTTTGGCTTTGACGGGTCCCATTTCGGGATGCGCCCGATCATTTGACTCCCATTTCAAATCATGATAGTTTTTGAATGCTCTTGGGGCTTGGACAATGACTTCACAAGCCACACGACTCACAAGTCAGTAGTTACAGGCTTCTAGACGAGTCTGGTACCAATTAACCGACCCTGGAGGCATGGAAGGCTTGCTTGTCCTAGGCGAGTATCGATCCGGGATTCGATCCTCGGACCATGGGTGCGCTACTTAATCTTGCACCCACGTCAATATAAATAAAGATGAATCCGTTTTATTAATGGGCTAACAAGAATGCGATAGAAAAAAGCGAAAACCTAAGGAATAGGATAAAATTCTAATAGAACGGAAGGGAGAGCATTGATTGTGCTCCGGCAATGCAATGAAAGTCTGACTCGTGATTACGAATGCGCTTACTGGAGTAGTAAACACTAAGAGATGTCTGTGCTGGAGAAAAAGAGGACTAGAAGGAGCGAAAAAATCCAATTATTATTAATAGTACATAAAAATAGACCATAGTGCAAATGCAAAGGATAAGACAAAGTTTTTCTGGATTTCGTCAGTCCATTTTTGGGCATGGGCCCACGCATTCGACTTCCGTTCAGAATCGTGGTGGCGTATGAATGCGTAATTAGCCTATACAAAAAGTTGATAGCTGCAAGCCGCTGCAAGCTAGTCCTTTTATCCTCCCGAACTAGTCTTGTACCATTTAAGTGACCCCATACCCCGACGAAGCTTTTTTCGGCTCAGGGAGGTACCTGGCCGGGTTTCGATACCCTGACCACACCTGTGGCACCACGCCGCTTGGTACTTCACAAAGTGGAAAATAAAAACACATGAGGAGCAGAAGAAGAGCTTTTATGTGGGGATTTCGATTTTTGATTATACTTCACATTTGAGGGATTGTTTGCTTATCTTATACGGACGTATCGGACCGATGAATGTATATGAAGCCTCATATAAAGAAACCATTGGACTGGGGGATTGTTTAGGGATAATCCCGAACGAACAGCCACACTAATGAAGCGATACTTCAAGCAACATTCCCTTGAAAACAAGCCTGGGACATCAGAAATCGGATATCTCTCTAAAGGAATCGCATAATAAAAAGAAATTGACAAATTCAGGGAGCTAAACACTTGAACAAAAGGTCGAGTGAAGAGCTGGGCGCGGATTGATACTTCATGGAATACGCCATGCATTCAATAACCTACTATTCAATAAAAGAAGAAGTATGAACTGTTGGACGGGGGCCGGATCAATACCTTCGGAACGCGCCAGGCACTAACTGTTTCGCTGTTTATTTATGACAATCAAAAAAGTAGTTTGAAGGTCGGGTTATTGATCGATGCCTTACAGAATACACCATGCATCCACTACTTTGCTATTTGCCCATACCATCAAAAGAAGTCGGATGTTCGTCCATACATATTCATCGACCACAAGAAATATGTTGGCCCGGAAAACCAAAAAAAGTAAGGTGAAGGGCTGGACGGGAATGGGATCGATTCATACGGAATACGCCATGCACTCGCTATTCATTCATAAAGCAAAAAAATGAAAGTAGAATGAAGAGCTGGACATGGATTGACGTCTATGGATTACGCCATGCACTTGCTATTTCACGAGTCGCTATCATCGATCATTTAGTCTGGGCAACAGCTACGAGAGAAAAATAAACAGCATGTTCGAAAAAAAAGCAGCTGATGTTTGTGAACCTGACAAAACTCTGATACTAATTATAAATGATGAGTGGAAAAAATCGATGAAGGCTAAAATCGAGGAGAAATCGATTACATTATTAGAAGGCTGGGAGGGCTCTTTTCGGGCTATATCATTAGAAAAATTCGATGAAAGAAGAAGAGAGGTAGATGACGTTCGTCACGATTTGACGAACCCACGGGGAGGGAAGTGGGCGATGGACCGAAAAATCACGTAAGCTGCAAGGCAGCACTCTGCAAATTCGTTGCGGATCGTCAAACGTGAAGATTAACGGTCAGACTTTCGTCACGCTTAAGGAACAGGCAATGAATCTTACCGAGTCCGAATGGACCCCTCCAAGCTTGGCCATTCCACAGAATGCATTCGAACGTTTCAATGAAAGGCTCTGGGAAAGGAGCTACATGAATGTGGCTTTGCTTACGAACCGTATGCAAATAGGCTGTTTCGAGTAAGTAAGTAGGGGAAGCATTCGATGAAGCCATCGAAGCTGAACACAGGGGAGAAAAACGTGGACACGGAATAATTAGTATGTGAAACACATGTACAACATAAAAACCGGAGATGCTGGCCAGAGAGATCTGTGAGGAGAGAAAACAATTGGAACACATAACGATTATCGGCTTATACCTTCCTAAGGCATTGACGTTGTTGGACAAGCAGCTTAGCTGCCTAATAACACCACGTTGACATCGAGGTGAGTCAATAGGTAAATAAGGAAATAGATTCAATTATTTATATGTGGGACGAAATACGGGAGAAATAAATCGATAAAAATGAGGAAATATGATATGATGAATTGGCCATGGATTTATTAGAAAATGATGAATTTGAGAATGGAAAGAGTCGAGGGATGTATATTGCTAGAAAGCAATTACGCATGTGCAAATGAACATATCGATGGACAGCCCCGAGTGAATGGATGGACTTTGTTGCAAGAGAGGGGGGTGGCAGACGCGGCCAGTCAGCGACGGCGGATGGACGGACGGACGGGGGGGGGGCACGGCTGACTACAGCAAGTCACCTGGCTACGCACTTTACTCGAAGTAATCCATCAGTATGCTATAAAAACCATGAACATTGGGGAAGCTGACCTCATTGTGGTATGCGCCACGCTCTCGACTCTCATTTGGAACCATAATGGCGATTGAATGCGCCTCATTTAACGGAACCACTCAAGAGGCCACCTGACAATGCCTTTTTCGTCCTAGACGGACCCGTTGCCCACCTGATGACTACAGGAAGATGCCGGACGAGCCCTGGGCCCACCTACTGATTGGGAAAAGATTGGAGATAGGAAATTGTGTTGGCCTGGCCTGGTACCGATCCCCAGGTCGTACTTGTGATAGCGGCACCTGGGCACCAGCTCACCCAGTAGAACACAACTAAACAGAACTCTATGGGGAACTCACCAGAGCTAAATAGTCACTGACAGCGTCATTATTCGAATCGCTAGTAGAATAAAGTGAAGTTTTTGTTTCAGCACTTTCAAGAGGAGCTGAGCCATTCCTGAGACATGACAGTCGAAAAAATGGGCTATTTTTCGGGATAAAAACGAAAAATGAAAGGATCAACAAGGTCAGAAGATAACCTACCTTCTACCTTGTGAATTTTGCGATAATGGTGGAGCAAATGAGTCTGAAAAGAGCTGTCGTTAACCATCAAAATGAACGATGACTCGATTCCGATTAGATGTGCCGAGATAAAGTGGCAAAAAGTGAATAGTCGGCGAAAGCCTGAGTGAGAGCACTACTGAGTAAAATCGATTACGAGCCACGTCAAATTGGACGCTGAAAAGCGACCAATTCTCAGATTTGTAAGAGAAAAAATAGTAATTTTTGGAAATAATATAAATCTAAAGATTTAAGTCCGTCCGTTGGGATTTACACCATCAGAATAATCAGAATGCCGAGAAGAATATGTTACGCTTCAATGCATAGATTATGAAAAGGCCATGTGCAACCAAGCGAATTAGCACCTAAGCCGATGAGAGGGACGACGATGTTGACTGAAGATCACGGGGGGGGGGNNNCTACTAGTACTCACTACGTACGTAGTGTATACGCTCGAACTGACCCTGTCCTTTCCGACCATACGGCCGTCGAATACGGCAGTAACAAGCGGAAAATTGGCCAGTGAACCGAGAAGAATAGTCGAATTCATATTTGAAGTCAGACACCGTGTTTGGGGACAACTGAGGATTGATTGAGAAGTGCAACTTTGGCCACTCGACAGACGGCGACGACGAAGAAAGTGGCAACGAATCGGTAATAATTCATGGCTCGAGACCTGTTCAACGGTTTCCCAGAAGGTAAACCCAGAGCACTTGCAAATACCACCTAAACTTCGCAATTCCGGGCCAAATTAGCAAATAGGTAAATGTGGAATTCTCTGCTGAGCCGAGTGCATGGCTTATCCCACGATAACGCACAGGACTTATGGATGACGCAGAAGGAACGGGAGAAATCTGGCCTAAATGGCTAGCTGGTAAATGGCTCAGTGAAGACTGAATTACTGGTTTTTGAAACCATTGGACGAGTAATTTAGTAGTAGGAACGTTGTTTTGGCTTGGCACATGGGAATGAATCAATGTTGTCGTAGCTGCTAAACTGAAATCGAAGTCACCTGCTAAGAGCCTTTTCCTCTTCAACAAATTCACATCAAAACAAAATAATCGTTGCTATTTCTGCAAGAAAATTTATGATTTCAAAGAGAACATGGATGCATGGCGTATCCCATAGAAATAGTGAGGTCTCTATGGGTTCAATGAGAGCTATGCAGGCTTTGGAGAAGTTGACTGAAGAGTGCAGTGCCGTAATACTACGGAAGTCCTTAGGGCAATTATGGTCAATTAGGTGAGTCTATAAATTGGCTACAGCAAGCAGGGAGGTGAGCAAAGCAGGGAAGAGGAAGCAGACCGATGAAACTCTCAGAATGGCAACAGGGCTATTCAAAGGGGGATGACAAAGTCGATGATCAAGCAGGTTACCAGACGGCTATGAATAGTGGACAGACAAAAGGGCCAGGGCCACGCCTACATCGTTCTTTTTGGCTCTCCAGGGTTGAATGTCATTGTCAAAATGAATCGACATCACTATGGATGGATGGAATCGATTCCATGATGCAAACCGATCGTGCGTCACACCATCACCACTCACCCACCCCCACCCGAACACCCAGATTACACCTACCTACATTATGACCCGATTGAAAATCATTTCAAGTAAGACAGGCCTACTGCAAGGCCTTTTGCAAGGCCTAATGCTAGGCCTAAATGTCTTTGATGGCTTATGTTATGCATTCCATATCCATTATGAATTACAGACAAAACCACTTGGATATTTATGAAAATGGCAGACGTCTCAAGAAAATTCTGGAACGCCATGAAAACGACGACTTAATAGATGTCAAGTGCTGCGCCCGCTCGGCGACATAAAAGGGAAAGTGATGATTGATTTCGATGTTTTGGAAACTTTGTTCTATACTCAATGACATGCGGTATTTGGCATATGTTGGAACACTGTTTACACCCACCTCCAGCATTATTTACTCGTTTTATTTACTATTTACTCGAGTGCCCGACGTTCGTGCGCCATACAAACATATGCATCAGGCAAACTTAGAAAAACAAACAACCAGGTGGCCGGAAGGCATGGCAGTAACACTATGGACTCTGACAAAGGACTGACAGAGAAAAAGAAATTCGAGTGAACGGTGTTCAAAGCAAATTTCATCTGGGAGGGGTAGAGGAACTGAGGAGAGCCTGTTTTAGAAAAAACCAATAGTTTCAATCGATATCGATTGTTCCGCCGAAGTGTAGGAGATCCATTTGCACTGAAGAGGTCGTAGGCATCTGTCGGAAATTTCAAAAATGAGCAATTCCGATACCAGATGAATGACCTTCGGGGGGAGGGGGTGGGTAGGATCGGCCGGGCAGAATAGCCATTTCAAACAGCGTTTTTGCCCCTCAAATCGACTGTAATGGATAAATGTGGCGTAACGCTCAAAGCCAAATGTGACGTGGTTGAAATACAACAACAAGGCTCCCCAGTACCCCATATCCGATTAATCTCTGCCATCGTTAATCCTAATAATGGACGTATCGGCATGAATGTAGAGGGAGAGCAACGATGACGCCGTCGGACAACGTGATTACACGAGATGTCTTCGTCGGAGAGCTGTCGAAGAATTTTAAATAAGGAAATGACAGACGGCGGAGACGGCTCGCTTCCGTTTTTTTCCTGGTTTCCCAGACATGGCGCATAGATGAAAGAGGGTTTAGTCTTTGAGCATCGGGAAAAAGAAATGCTGAGAGATATGTGACACAAGAACGGAACCAACAATGGGAATACCAGAAGAACTTGAAGAAGCGCCCAGCATTTTTTGGTCCGTTCGGGATGCGCCATTTATTCAAATTCCACTAAACACATAAAAACTTTTGAAAGTGTATCTTAACAAAACAAACAAGTGCATCACAGTAAATGTCGGCATTTTCAGATGAACGAACCGGTCCTGTATCAATCGAATGATCTCGAAAACAATGACTTTCATTCTTTCCTTGAACGAGGCTCCCTTTCCTTTTTTCCAATTTTTTTTTCAGAGACGGCACACAAATGAGAGAGGTTTTTCTGAGGGGCGAAAAAAAGCGGCTGAGAAATGAAGGGCACAAGAAACGAATCGCCACAGTGAGATGGGAAGTGGGGGGAGGGGGAGGGGAGGGTAAGGGTAAAGTCTTGATAGTCGAAAGAAATGTAAATTTTTGTTGTGGTTTTGCTATTAACATTTTCGTCAACATGAGTTAGTACAAACAAAGAGGATCGAGCCAGTTTATGATGCAAATATTGTTTTGTTATTGAAAGTGTGAAGGTACTGAGCTGAGTGTCAGTGCCACAGCGGGTTTTCCATCCTTTCGGTGATACCCTGAACGTGAAGGACACCATTCGGGCCGGTTCAGGCCAAGATCCGTTGGAACGACTGTCTTACCCAAACCTTTTGGAAAGCAACTCTAAGGAACAGTACTACATAGTTGCACGAACCAACGGAAATAATTGGGCCACAGCGATGGACAATCTGAAACATCAAGTCAGATACCCAGGTTGGTAAAAAGGAGTAGGTAGGAAGCAGGTCAGCACGTAATTCTCAATTTCTGATCAGGTGCAATCAACAAAAGTGTTCATAGATAGCTGGAATAGGATCGGAAGAATCATGCAACTTGTTAATTTGGCTTACTCATTTGAAGGAAATCGTGGTCACCCGATAAAAAGCTAATTCCATCGCATGGCCACCCACTTACGTTTGTGTTTCGTCTGCTACCTCCCGTTTTTTTGCCGGAGTTTGTCCTGGAAAATCAGCCAACTGACGCAAGCAAATCTAACGCTCGTCGGGAACTGAATCCGCATTCGAGTGGTCTGCTCATTTCGCTCACCCCATTCCCGTTGGAAGCTTACCGTGCTCTCCCACAGCCCTCAGCAATAGAGGATGATCCCATACGTGAAATATCTATCCCAAACCATTCGGGAAAGTCTATGACCTCTCCAACAGAATAGATCAAATCTGAAGTAGAAAGGCTTACTGCGGGCAGCCTAATTGTAAGCAGTTTTGGCAAGCTCCTGAATAAATAGGTGAGCCCATGGCTCAATGGTGCTTATCCGTCAGGATAAGCACCATTGAGCCATGGGCTCACCTATTTATTTATATAGCATAGCATATTTATATAGCATACGGACGATGACATTACTATTGCCGAAACAGTTCGGAAGAGAGCAGTGCCCTGCTCCAACTCACCAGTTAGAAATGCTCCGAGAAACTAGTTTTAATTTGGTGGCTTACAAGATTCCTCAGAGGCTAGGGATTCCAACGATGGCGTCAAAAATATGTGAGAATTAGCTATTTGTCAGAGGAATGCGAAGTCGTTTCACCAGATGGACTGAATAGGGTCGTATTTACTAATGGGCGTCACATGTCAGATTGAAAGGATTCTGAGCGAAGTGAAAAATATTTTTATAAAAAAAAAGAAAACGAAAGAGAAAAAGCAAAGAAATGAAGAGATTTCT
>UZAF01016714.1:48460-59126 GCA_900617895.1 Haemonchus placei
CGTCCAATGACTTGAGTAGAAGTTTTAGAGCAAAATAGTCATGCTTGGCCGGTTGCCAAAGAGACAAAAGGCAAAGACAAAGTAAAGGAAAATAAAAAATCAGCTAATGCCGGTGGATACCTGGGAATGCGCCACGTAAACAACTTTTTCTCAGATTTAACACGGAGCACCCCTTTCTTTGAACTCCATTTTTCCCCCATTCAGGGTAAGTCCGCAATCAAGAAAACTGAAGCTCCTAGCCTCCACTGATACCAAGCACTCGCTTGAAAAGAGGTGTCAGCATAGAGAAAAAAAGGATCTCTGGACCGAAGCCGTACAAAGGCTGAAGAAGAAAAGGGGGAGAGGGTTCGGGCCTTACAGCCTTATAACGACGATACAGCTTGAGTGGTCTGCCCTGGGATGGATTCACGGATGTCAGCAGCTAGGATAGATTCTTAAACCCTCTGGGAAATATAAATGCTATCCAGTAACCCCATCTTAGAATCGCACTGAGATAACGAGCATAGGAGATTAGACAGCACGAAGAGGTTCTTGAAGAAAGCTATGTTTATAGCCATCGACCATATACAGTTTATTTCAAAGGAGCCACTTAAAAAGCAATAAAATGACTATAAAATGGGTACAAATTGAGCAATAAAATGGTATCGGACTGAGCCAACGACTGGCATTGAAGAGAATGGGGTTTTATGACCATTCGTGAGCTTTTTTGGAGACAATTCGATCTTTTGTGAAGGGCTGAGTGCAGCTGTGCATGAGCGATCGGCTGACCAAATGCTTGATCAGGCGGGTGGCTGACCAGGCGACCGCTGCTGTCATCCTATCGGTCTGCTATCGCTCCCGCGAGAGCGTGAGAAGAAACTGCGTCATTGTGGCTGCTGACGGGGTTTTTACTGAGTTTTTGCACGATATCTGTCTGCAGCTGCAAATGAATAACAACAGACATCTTAAGCAACCCCGTCGTATCGACCGCAGCAGACAGAAGCAGTAAGGCAGCAAAAAGCTCAGAAATGGGATAAAAACAAAGAAAATACAACTCAAGAGCAGATGCTGGGAGGTAAAAACGATTTGGGTGCTCCGAATGGTGCTATTGGAAAGACCAGACCAAGTCCGAGAGAAGTATGGAAGGATTAGAGCCGTCAAAGCCATACTGGACGATTGGTTTGGAACCTGTTAGATTTATCGGGTGGAAAAGGTCGTTTAGATTGATTGCTTGCGGGCCTCAACGATTCAAAGAAGGGCAACGTTGGTATTAGCTCCAGAAAATTGTAGGTTTATGACACAACAGGTGGGTGGTACAGGTGGAAATGGATGGTTCGCATTGAGAGGGAAGAAAAGTAAGTGTGAAAAGTGCATTTTACCTTTATGGTCACAGCCTTCTTCCCCTCCTCTTTTCCTCTCAAACATAATTAAGAAGGTGGGCCACGGGTGTACTGGTACGGGCTGTGTTGAAGTACACCATGAGGGTGGATACCATGGGTAATTCTAGAGTGAAAGAAGAGAGCGGAAGAGAGGATTGTGAAGAGTTGGAGGTGAAAATTGCCGTATTCAGTAATATAGTAAGTAAAATATTGAGTATAGGTAGCAATTGAAGTAAGGCAGTAGTGCCGAGAGGCGTTCCCATTCACCAAGGAGTCTCGGACTGGTTCGGGGCTGAATTTTACACATTCCAAGTGCCGGATAATTATCAACGTCGTTAGAGAACATCAGTTAACTGCTATGAACACAGATGTATCCCATATGTCGATGGGCATGCTCAAACAGCTCCCGAATGCCGTCATGATTCCGGATGGATGCCGTGGGTATGGGAGCTGCCGGATACTGGATGGGTCAATGCCGGAAACTGCATTCTATGTGGCCGGAATAAGAAATGAGTGCCAGAGCGGTAAGTGGACGTTGAAAAAAAAGCGTCACTACTGAAATTAGGTATCACCGATTAAATGGATGATTTCTGGAACCAAATAAATGGGGTAATTGATGGCCGGTGAAATATTTCTGAAGAAAAGATGAGATGGATCATGTTACATAGGCTACATAGCACATTGTAACGTTGGGCGGACATCTGCAGAAGTGACAGCAGTCTGGAGGAGCTCGATCACAGATGAGAAATGAAGCGACACTCCACTTGTCGATTGGAATCAAAGACCAACTCTAACACAATTCACTCTACGTCCCCTCTCTCACGTTCATTGAAGCGGGTCGGGTACGTTCATAGAATTAGCAGGAAGAACGGGAACGGAACCGCCACTGGCGACAGAATACGCTACTGACGTTAGTGTCGATGGCCTTTCTGAAAGAATTTCTGTAGGCGACTGAACTGAACAGCACTTGCCGTTGTAAACACATTAGACGCGAAACTCGTTTCACGATGATGTTGACGCCGATCATCGTCGAAGATGATATGGGCACCTGAGCGGCGACGAAACATCTTTCTTCTCATGCATTCACTCACTTTTCATCGATGTCGTAGTCTCTGTTAGTTTGACGACCGCTTCCCGGTATTTGCTTTGGAAACGTCCACTCAATACCCGACATACTTCTTCAGAGATGGCCTGCAATAGAAATAATGCAGCTGGCCTTCAAAAATGATGACTTGTGACCAATCCTTTCGGATGCGCCACGTTTTCGACTTCCCTATTCTACTTTGACAGCACTGGAACCAATAACCCTTCCGTATAATGGGAAATTGGGGTCAGGCCATGCCCTTTCAAGGTCTTTACTCTATTAGACTAGTATGATACGCATAATTAGACTCCATAGTGAATAGAGAAACAGCGGGCGTAACCGAGAGATGACCATTGAACCGTGAATGTCATGCTGCGCTTTCTACTGCAATGATTCCGTACCGTAACAAGTTTCGATGCCCCTCTGAGAACGCCAAGTATCACGAAAATTCGTGGAAGTTTTGCTATCGACACCGCTACTAAACTTACAGTATTCGCCAAAAAACTACAATTATTACAAGATTTATGACGCCCTTCCCTTTTTGCCTTTATTGTCTCCGAAACGCAATAAATCAACTGGTAAACATCGCGCGAATACCAAGGTAGAGGGAAGTAAACATGCTAGGTTCCAGTAAAAGGCAGTTCCACAGACAATTCTGATAACGGAAGTGGCAATTGGACAGCATTGGCAAGCCGGAAGACGTCACTTGGGTTTGAAATATTAAAGAAAGACACTCACAAGGTTCGCAATTTGTGGACAGAACTTCAGTCTCGGACGGGACTCGAACCCGTACTTGTGGTTTCCAGGCACCGTGCTCTTATCCCTTGCTCTACAGCAGTTNAAGTCACAGTTCACAATAATTTTGGGTAACCCAGATTATGACGAAAAATGGAAGATAAGATTGAAAACAGGCAATGGAGGCGAGGAAACGGAAGGAACGGTGTTCCCGAAGTGAAGAAAGGCGGCTCCTTCCTATCACTCATGGGGGCCAGTGACTATTCCGGAGGGAAGAACTAAAAAGCCATTTTTGATGTGAATCGTGCCTTTAACAAAAATATCAAGTCAAAACAACTTGAGGAAAGTGACTTTCGGCGTTAATCAAACCCATTTCTGGGACGCGCCATATCACTCGTCCTTCAATCGGAATCGTAGTGGCGTTTCGAATGCGTGTAACCTATACAATGATTTGCGGTGGCCACCCGATGCACAAGTCAGTGCTTCTATCTTCCCGAACGAGTCTGGTACCAATTGACCGACTCTGGAAGGACGAAATGTTGGAAAAGTCCGGGCGAGTATCGTGGAACCCCGATTATGCACTCGGTGGTGTCACTCGCCATACTTGCTACTACACTACCCTTTGCCAGCGTGCCACTCTGCAAGCTGGCATGCGGTTGCAGACCTAATCGAACTTGTGTTAGCCAGTCTTTTGAAAAAACCTCCTTCCGGCATAAAAAATCTGCCAATGCACAAACCAGTTTTGGAGTTTTTAGAGTT
Organism: Haemonchus placei; assembly: GCA_900617895.1. Classification (NCBI taxonomy): domain Eukaryota; kingdom Metazoa; phylum Nematoda; class Chromadorea; order Rhabditida; family Trichostrongylidae; genus Haemonchus; species Haemonchus placei. The sequence continues at coordinate 52,397 of UZAF01016714.1, forward strand.
CATTTTATGCCCGTCAATTTCAATTTGANGTGGGGGGGGGGGGGGGGACAAGAGATGACAGGTTCGTGTTGCACACCTTTCAGGCAAGTCTTGAAAGGCTGGTTTGTTCTGGACGGTTATCGATCTGATCTGGACCAGATTCTCTGAGATCGTGAACAGGCGCCAATCAAAACTTTCCCAGTTGCGCTCTACAGAAGGTTCATTCGCCTGGATTCCTAGAAAGCGTGTGGGACGAAGAATTTCGAGAAGAATTTCGAGATTACTTTAAGTGGAATTTGGGAGACAAGGTACTAGAAGTAGAAGCATCGTGACAGGAGCCAGAGTTTGCACTGTGAGGGAACACTAGGGAAATGACCCAGATACAGTTGAGCCATCACGATGGCATCTCCTGACCTACACTAAGAAGCTCGACAAACAAATCACTCATTACTTTCAACGTAAATAAAGCATCATTATGCGGAAACTCGCGATTTTTAAACTTGGATGGTAGTTGGCCGAGAAATTAAGGCACATTTAGCAATGACATGAAGTATGACTGAGAGAGATAGCCGAATAGTATAGTAGTAATACGTAAATAGCAAAGAAATTCACTAAAGAACTTCGCAGAACCCCCAGGAATCCTTCCTTTTTACACTTTTTCACTTTCGGCATTGTCCAAGGATAAGGTGATGGAATGTTCGGCCCAAAAAGGAACGTTCCACTTGCAGAGTTACAGTGACAGGGAGATTGGCGAACTTTCAGCCTTCACCGGCACTTTCTGCCCTTACATCGGTACTGTGCCCTTTCTAAACCGCTTGTTCATCGGCATCACCTCATACATATTGCTACCTCCAAGACATAGTTTCTTTCCAATATAAAGTATAAAAGATGGATAAAGTATTTGGGCATAATGGAGCTCTTTGAGCCTGTCTGAGAGATGCGCCACGCATTTGGCTTTCATTCAGAATCGTAGTGGTGTAAGGATGCGTATATGGCCTGCACAATGACCTGCGGTGGCCTGCTCAAGTACAAGTCAAGGCTTTTATCCTCTTGGAGGAGTTTGGTGCCATTCAACCGATCCCGGAGGAGTGTAAGGCTTGGTTAGCCTAAGTGGATATCGAGCCAGGATTCGAACGTGTGACTGTGCGTATGTGATAGTGCAACGCTTGCCATTACACCAGCCCAGTCCACTCCTCAAATCTTGTTCGATAGCTCAAAGATTCTCTGAGAACTCGTACTTGAGACCGGTCAATTGTATTCAAAGTAGCAGGAAAACAGTCAAAATAACTCATAGAATAACGATCTGTGAAATTTAATTGCTTTGTCATCCAATAAATATATGAGATTGCCTACCAAACAGCAAAAAATATCAAGTTTATAGGAAGTAATCGATTCTTTTCAAGTTTGAGGATAATCATAACTCGGCCGCTCCACTTTCACACATCTGGAACGAAACGAACGGAATTCGGTCATAAAATAGTAAAAAATTACTGTATTGCACTGGATTTCAACCAATTTATTGCCAGTTACCAGTAACGGCTACTTTTTAGATTCACACAGGAACAGAAGGGATTCTCACGGGAACAGAAATGATGTGAGCCAGGCCAAAAGGCTCATGCAGGTCTGAATGATACGAGGCGCTTCAACGCGTCCCTCATTTTTAAGCCAATTAGGAATGTAAACATGAAAGGGACCTCTTTGATGTCTTTTTCTCTTCAGCTACTGCCAAGCACTGCAGTACCAGCGCTCCCACCTCTTTTACCACAGCGCACGGCTATTATTTACCGTAGTTCTTCTTCTTCCGACATCCCCAAATCGGCCGTGAGAATATATGTTGTCATATTTGTTCGTAACGGGGATTAAGTTCATGCCCAGTTGGGACCTCCACGAACACATCCCACAGGACTGCTGTGACTACAAAACGGACTAACGAGAGATTTTGCATGGGTAACTCCTAGTAGCGTAAGAGGTCAACATTTCGCCTTCGCTGCAGATCCCAGGCAACATCATGGAGAGTGGACATGGAGGGCATTACCAATAGGCCTTGTCCATGAGTGGCATGTATAAGACAGAATCAAGGCGTGCGGTGGGTCAACCAGCCAGAAATCGTTGAAAACTTGCTCGGAACACTCATGCGAAACATTTCTTTCTGTTTCTAGTCCACAAAATGACACATGAGATTGATCCAACTTCATACTGTAGCTGGCATGCTCCTAGAGTTTCATGAGTAGTGGTCAAAGTAGTAGCCTCTGTGCAGCTGAGTATGAGAGAGCAACGGCTGTGATGATATGGACGGCCAATGGAATGGACATGTACTGGAAAGATCACAGGACCTTCTCATGAGAGAGCCAATTGAGTTTAAAGCTCAAGGGAAGCGAGCACGAAGAGCCTCACAAAAGAAGTGGCGGGTGGAACCGTGATCAAGTAAGACCTCGTCCGAACTGAAGTGACTAACCAAGACGCCACAGGTATAAATTAGTGGAAATAGCTTGCAAAAAAAAGCGTAACCTGCGATGACAACGGTGCTAGGTAGAAGAAAAAGAAGAAATTTATAGTAGGCAATCTTTACAACAACGAGAGGAAGGAGCCGGTGGAACAAATCCATCTGGCCCTGACAGGACTCGATACCACAACCGTTCAGATTAACACTCCTATGCTTTGCGCCTCCCATGGGAAAGAGCAAACAGTTCGAATCAGCATTTCTCCCATAGCATAGATGGAACAGGCTTCCAAATTTCATAGTTTTTATTTATTTTTACATGTTTACAGATTGAGAAGTAAGAGATAAAGAATGCTTAGGCGAATAAGATGAAGCATCTGGGGCTCAAGAGGCCAACCATGAAGTAACGCTCTGTTAGAAACCATATAAAATAACAGGAAGGCATTGAGATACAGACAAAATATTTGGTCTCGAAAGCGACTCAAACCCAGATCCATGTTGCCAGAACAGCGAGCTTACCCGCTACACCAGTAAGACCAACGGCTACTACCTAATTTTCTGGTTGCGAAAATCAGAATAAGTGAGAAATGCTTGCATTTTTAATTTTCTAGTAGTCGATAACCACAAAATCATAGTGGCGATGGAATGGGGGAGGGGCAGAAAAGTAACGGGAATGATGATGGGCGGACGTGAACACGGTGTGATCACTAAACAGATTCCAAGGCTGTACGTCAACTTTATTAATGTTGACAGGTGATTCAACTGACAATTTCTCTTAGCAAAATCAGAACAAGGGAAAAAAGAAAGATCAGAATAAAGGAAAAGAGAAGGAAAGAGAAGAGAAGAAGAACTAAACAAGCCAACCAAATTAATCTCATGAAATTTTTGAGCAAACGTTCTGAGTAAAATGGACGGGTGTTACAGGAAAGAAAAAAAAAAGAAAAACAAGAGGAAAAAAATGGAGAAATGAAGTCCAATGATAGATGGGTATCAAGTTAAATGAAAGATCACGATACCATGACTTCCCATGTTGTTCAGGGTTTAAAAGCAGTACCTCCAACACAAGTCGTTTTTGGCCACGCCCCCCATGCCCTTACCTTATTCGGTGAAGTATTTCGAGAAGAAAGAGAGTCCACACTACAAGTTGACAAAATGAAAAGTTCATCCTTGGAGTATTCTATTCTTATGAAACAGGGCGTCCCCGTTAGAAGTTGATATAAAGTGGGTAGAGGCTTCCCACAAATAAATAGAATGCTTTGCCTGTTGACCTGTCCGGGTGGGCCATGAAAATCGGAATAACTTGAAGAGCATTCAGAGGAATCCGGTTAGAAGTGAAATGAGGTGCAGCATGGAACATGATGTACACATGGAACGAGCGGAGCCCCAGCAATGTTGAGCTGTGAAAGCGCTGAAACCAGCTGCGCCCATCAAAAAAAAAACCCGTGTTCATCAGAAATGATTAGTGAGGATATGACTGAAGAGAAGGAACAGATTTCGGTTAAGGTGATGGAGGCCTATGAGAAATGGGGCAGCTGGGCCTGATTGGTGATGCTAAATACTGAAATCTATTACTGGGCTCAGGGGGCATTTCAAAACCGGCAAAAGTAGGTAGAAATGAGCGATGGCAAGGGGACGTGGGATGAGGATTGCTTCTTACAAAACCTTCACGTCACTTCTAGTTTGACATTTAGGACAGACAAGTTGTTAGAATAATATATTACCTAAAGGGAAGATGATGGCATGCCATTCGGGAAGCATGCTCAATGAATTACGGAAGCTTTTTGAAAGGGATTTGCCCATTGTGTATTATTGCTGCAGAGAGGTTTTGTCCGGAAGCCCTTTTCTTGGCTTGAAAATAGCTCGTAAATCGCGAAAATCCAACCTAAGCCAGCGATTTGCAGGAGGGGGAAATGTTTGCAGTGGGAGGAGCATGCGCTGATGTGGGCGTGGTTTACACAAGAAATCTATACTTTGTTATTAGGATGATTCCGCCCAGATCGAAAAGGCGGAGGAAAGCAGAGTTCAAAAAAGATCTTAAGATGGCTAAGAAATAAAAAAAGTGGCCGAGATCGAGTAAAGTATCGACTAACTTTCGAAATGAGCGTTTTTTCGAAACATCCGCTACTCAGTTCCATTACAGTATAACCTCAAGAGGGCCGGTGCGTAATGGTCGGAACTGATAGAATTTTTTGGGGACACGAACATCGGCTTTAAGGAGTTTTTGGTCATTCACAGAGCATTTGTTCCCTTCAACCGTATACAAGGGTTGACCGAGCACAACACTTAGGAGATATCAATTGTTATCACTCAGAATTACAAAACTGTGAATACGATACGGCATGATAATAAGTAGTAAAGGATCAATTTCGCAAGCGGAGAAAAAGCTCGTTTTCTCGAATGTCTTCCCAGCAGACAGCCCCATACAGGATCAATGTGTAATGGGTTCATGATGGCGTGCCATAAACCACAGTGGTAAACAACACATTCGTATGAGATATGCATATGTAGTATTGCCGTATGTGATACTTCCGGGATTCCCGGGCGAAAAGGACTTCCAGTACTTGCCATTGGAATGTACATGCGATAGAGGAACCGGTCTTCCATGCTTGAGAACAAGTTTCGCTGAATTCCTTTTCCTCTTCGAAATTCCTACAGTGTTTGCAAAAAGGTTCATGCGAGCAACATCTACCGGACCGACCACGTCCGCTAACGAAGGGGTAACCGAAAGGGGTTGACTTGTTGTGGCGTTATCAACTATTAGAAAATCGTAAACAACACCAATAAACACATTGGCAAAGCTGGAATCAATAAGCCCTAAAAGCCGTGTTTCATGACGCTTTAATGCTTTGTAAACATATGCGTCAATATTGTACTGATAGGGCCTTTTGACTTTCTAAAAGTCTGAACATTCAACTGTACCGAGGGTCACTAAATCGATACATAATCAATAAACATATCGGTCTTTAAGAGTAATTACCTGTTTTCGATATGATTCACTTTTATAAACCGCGTGTCTGAGTATTTCATCGTCAATATATAGTTGAATTGCGGCGAGGTGGTTTAGCGGCAAGTGGCGCATTATCACACACCCATAACCACGGGTTCAAATACCGGGTCGATATCCGTCTGGGCCAACCAAGCCTTCTTTTTCTCCGGGATCGGCTGAGTTGAACCAAATTTATTTGGGAAGATAGAATTCTTTATCCCAAAGACTAATATATTAACGCCATAGGCTTTAGGACTTTTGGATTCAGCCGGTCACTGGTTGAATCCCTTCTGCCATCAAATGATTACCAGGACGGCCGTCAGCACAATGGTTAGCCCAATTCTGAATGAATAAAACGCTATGATTCAGTTCCTCGAGGGAGGATAATCCAATGGACTACTCGTACTTCGTCTCTTGACCAGTGGGGGCGTTACCGGCGCCCGCTCAAGAAAATCGATGATCAAGGGGACCGAGGTATTACATGTGAAACGCATAGCTTTAGGTACATTTGTCAGGACTTGTTCCATCCAATTAAGAATTGGTCAGTTGTGAACCCTCGTTTTCCTCAATAGGAACATCTTATCCCTGAGTAGCTCATCCGCATACGTAGTCGCCGGCCAATTCTCCAGAGATCCCTTATGAGGGATGAGGCTGTCCATTATTTGATTGACAAAATTAAATGTTTAGAAATTTCCAGGCAAAGTTCTAGAATTACTGTTACTTCTTAACAAATTTTTCAACATTTGAAACACTCAAATTACTACTTCGCAGCTAGTGCATAATGTTCTACGTATTTTCACGATTAGGAGGAAATACAGCGTAGCGGATACGGTGAAAACTTGGACCCAAACTGAATCCCACCCCTGGCTCAGGGTAACCTTCCGGTTACACCAATTCCGAACAATATTGGGTTTGCAAGGCTCGATAGATTGCTATGACGTACCATGACCAATGCGAATGCCGTCGTGGGAACTATTAAGTTACTCGTGGTAATGGCGTGGGATTCCCTTGATAATACTTCATCGAACCATTCTAGAAGAAGTCTTCGGCAGTGGATGGAATGGGCTTCGAGAAAGCAACAAATGCTTCTACCCTGAAGGGATCTGATCGAGAAATCTTGTCTGGAAATGGGGAAGGGAGCCCCGAAATTTTGCTCTCATTGACAAAGGGACTGGGTAGGCACCTCAATCCCCTCTTTTCATTACTTTCAAGTAATTTTACCANTGATAATAAGTAGTAGGATCAATTTCGCAAGCGGAGAAAAAGCTCGTTTTCTCGAATGTCTTTCCAGCAGACAGCCCCATACAGGATCAATGTGTAATGGG
>UZAF01016715.1:5196-17162 GCA_900617895.1 Haemonchus placei
AAGTGGTGCGCACTATTTCTGGCTCTGTCCGGGAATCATATCTTCGAGTGTACCCCCCCCCATGCCAACGAAGTCTTCCATCCTTTCAAGATCTGCCAATCAGTACAAGGCTCGCCTGGCAGGATAGAAGTACTAAACTGTGCGTCTTCCGGCCACACTAAGCCAATGGGCTACGCATTCACACGCCACTACGATTCTAAATGGATGTCGAATGCGATGGCGCCTCCTAAAAAGGATCTATCAGTACCAAAGATTCCATCCGTTCAGTAACCCGTTTGTTTTGCAGTGCATAGATGTTACAAGGGTAAGTGGTGCGCACTATTTCTGGCTCTGTCCGGGAATCATATCTTCGAGTGAACCCCCCCCCATGCCAACGAAGCCTTCCATCCCTTCAAGATCTGCCAATCAGTACAAGGCTCGCCTGGCAGGATAGCAGTACTAAACTGTGCGTGCGTCTTCCGGCCACACTAAGCCAATGGGCTACGCATTCACACGCCACTACGATTCTAAATGGATGTCGAATGCGATGGCGCTTCCTAAAAAGGATCTATCAGTACCAAAGATTCCATCCGTTCAGTAACCCGCTGATGGCCACTGCTATCTACTCAAAGGCTGCTTGCTCAGGCACGATTCAGCTGAGGTACAAGTGGTTTTTCAACCATTTCCAGGAGTCGAGCTCTACCTTGGCATTTGGTTTCATTGGTTGAAGTGAGTGCACGTTTTACTTTGCCAAACGAAAGGAGAACAAAAGATGTTGATGACAGCTCAAAGAATATGAGAGTACCAAATGAGAATCATCCGAAAAAGGACTCCGACTTGGTAATGGCGATGTCAAGGTCAACTCATTCAGCTCTGAATGACAGTGACTAAATTTGACATAGTACTCTATCAAAAGAAGTCGACCAAAACACATCAGAGCCCTGGAGTTGGCACTGGCCCAAACGCTTCTATAAGGAGGATAGATATGTGGTCATCGATCGAACCAAATATAGGTTCTTTTCGATACCGGTCACGCCGCCACAACACTTATCGGCCTGTTGGTAACAAATTCCCAATCAGACAACGCTTGGGCCGAACGAAATTCCCAGACTGACTTTAATGCTGTAAAACCAAGGTTTCAGTAGAAGTCGAGATTTCAGAAAGCTTCGCTGATCGCTCTGATGCACAACAACAATGCGATTTGGGAGCACCTACTCGTGGAAGTGTAAACATGCCGCAAATATGTGGAAAAACCCCAAGAATGGATGGATACTATGTCTTTTGATTCCTACGGTCCAACTATGGTGAAACACGAGACTATGACCTGAGAAACTTTGGAAGTCTATACTTGGGTGCATACGAGATGTCCGAGTGAGCTGCTGCTGAATGAGAGCGTTCTCAAGGATGGAGACTTGTAATTCAATTGAAATTGGCTTTCTGCCTGAAAATCTCTTCAAAACACGACAATCGAACTGCTATGAGAGCTACTGCTATCAAACTCTGTACATTAAAACGTAAGATGATAGGTAGTCAGTGAGGTATCTTCAACCGGGTTAGAGTGGGCACGGTATAAACGACTCATTTCAAGACATGAATTATTCAAAGCCTTAAGAATTCCCCCTTACATCAGGTAGATTCTTTCCCCGGTCTATAGAGAATCGAGGTTGCTCCAAGCGGAAACTTGAAGTCCTGATGACGCTTGAGTGTTTCCCAAAAATATCGTGAAGCTTCTAGGCCTGATTTGCTTTGCAGTGCATAGATGTTACAAGGGTAAGTGGTGCGCACTATTTCTGGCCCTGTCCGGGAATCATATCTTCGAGTGTCCCCCCCCCCCTCCCTCCATGCCAACGCATGTGGATGGATGAGCAGGGACAGTAGGTGAGAGTCACTAGGACGGAAAGAAGCCCAGTAAACCCAGAAAAGGAAGGAGTATAGTAGCAAAAAGCGGCAGGATCGAATGGAGACACTCTCGAGCAATTCTGTGATCAAGGTGGACGGCAGGTGATGCGGGGATGGTAACTGGGATCTTTCCGATTCATATCTCATACCACACCTGTACTGACTTTCCCCCAGCAACAATCCAAAGTACGCCTCAGTTATTTAGAGTTACAGCGGTGCCTGGCACTGATTTACCCACTCCAGCAAGCCAGCTATCAACAGTTTTCCATAGACTCTTTGAAGGACTGAATGTCGGCTTGTATCAGAAGCAACAGGCCTCACTTTGTGTAGAGCTGAGGACAAGATGGGATTACCGACATGGTAGTCAAAAATTATTCACTAGAGCCATATGAAAATGAGATCATAAACAGAAGAGGAGCGAACCTCCGATGGAGAAGAGGATAGAGAGTAGACCTGGTATCTTCGCTCAAGCGCTCACAGACCACGTAGGAGTTTATACATTGACTGAATCGATTAAAACTGTGAAAGCGACATTTTCAGGCTAACTGAGTCGCCGTTGAAAGTTACGAAGGGAAGAGGTGCCGAAAGGCAGGCAGAAGTGCAATCCAAGATGAACGGCAATTCCGAAGGTGCTCCCTAATCCGCCCCTCCAACGCGGTAAAGAGCGAGAAGCTGTTGCAAATAGACAAAAATCAGTGAATGGTAAATCAGTGAATGGTTGAGAAGCGGGAAGGAAACAGTTGGAAACAGTTGGGAAAGAGAGTCAAACCAAATCTGGGAGAGTTAGACACATTTTTCTCAAAAGACCCCGCCTTAAGGATCTCAAAAGAGCGTGGAATAACAATAGGAATAGGAAACACCTATGTTGCTTCGCTGTAAAAGTGATTTTTAATGGATTTTCCCAGACTGATCTTAGGAAAGTTCTCCTAAGTCAGCCTTCTGCTTGGTAGACAGACGTTGTGTCTCCAAAACAATAAGTCCATGTGGATCGCTCAGGCGAAAGAAACTAGTGATAGGAGGGGATTATGCGGAGGGGGCCGTGCTGTGGATTCGGGCTTTAATACAGTTAGTATTGAAGAAATTTCGCTTTTGCCTCTGTAAACCAGAGTACGGCAACAGGGAGAAGAAGTGGGCACATCCCAGGCCAGCGTTCCTGGACATATGGCCGATTAGAGTCCCAGTTCCGATATTTTCGAACAGAGTGGTTCGGTACAAAGTGTAAAGCAAATTATGGCCTTCAGTGACTTGAAAGTGGGAGTTTTTGTTCCCTCTGCCTGGAGAGGCTCTTGTTTTCAGCTGTGAGCCTTTGACCCGAGATCCAGGAGAATACACAACTATATAGAGATCGTCCGAAACAACTGGTTCATTCAATGACGTGCAAAGGCAGAAATCTCAGTGGCGAGTGAGTCTAATCAGTTTGACTTTGACATACAGTGACTTTTGCGGGTTTTATCAGTTGTCATCAGGTTCTTTCACCACACATGAGCTTCGGCCCCATCCCAGGCTTCATACAAGGAGGAGCAGGATTTGATACGCCTGCAATTTTATATCTAAAGGAGGTTAGTCAGTACAAATATCCCCTTTCTGATGGATTCCTACTATTTAACAGCTGTCCTCGCAAATTTCGCTAGCCTACCTTACTAGCTATAAAAATCAGGTAGTAAAGAAGCTCAAGTTGTCAGTACGGTAGCAAGCAGTACAGTATGGCAAGTGGCTCACGTACCTATTAGGGTCAGCAACGTTTCTCTGCTAAAGGCGAGCGAGCCCCTCCTGGGACTGTCGGTGACCGGAATGATGATAAGAGTTCTACTGACTTTTAGGAAGGGGGAGGAGGAGGAGAGAAGGGGGGGGGGGGGGGGNAAACCTTCATGTTTTATTTGTCAGTCCAATCGAAAAGCCATTACCATCCCGTTATATACAATTATTTTGAAATAACGACTACTATCCCACTGATTGCTTGGGAAAGTGGACCAGGGAATGGACATCCCAAGGTTCATGTACAGAAGCAAATGGCATGGGCAACTTCATGTACTTTCCTCCCGATAAACCAGGAACAGGAGATTGACTTCTGTTCTTTAGGAAGACCGCGAGCAACGCGTGAAAATTTGCAGCCATTGTAGTGGAAAATTCGGAAAGAAAAAAAACGTCCACATCGCGTCACGACTTTCAAAAAAGTTTTCCTCTGAGGCAATGTGTTGACTCAATCAAGGGAAATGACATGCAAGCAAGATCATCCCATACAAGGCCCATGATGGCTTGCGAGAAGGATGGCGAAACCACGCAAGAGTCAGGTCAGAAGGATGAGCTCTGAGACCACCACCCTACCCGCCCTCTTTGTATCCCTTCCCGCTCTCCCCTTGAGACCAAGACATCGTTATGGAATGCTCTGCCTCTTGCTGATGAGCACGGTCCCAGCGGATTATATTTCAGAAGCCCTTCCTGCTGGGAAGCGATGCTTAGGAATCCAAAAGGTTAGAGACGAAGGCTGTACTGGCTGAATACCTGTGGACAGCGATCGTACCTGGACAAGTTGTCCTTGGAGGGAGCAACAGAAGAAGCCCAGGAAAGATGTTTGGAAGCGTACTCAATTCTATGGCAAGTAATTATAAAGAGCTGCTCGATAAGTGGATACTTCCAGGGAGAATACAAGTTGCCCGATAAGCCGTTCTAAGAACTACATGGAAATGGGGCTTGGCTGCCACTCGAGGAGCGAACTTCGTTTTTGACTGAAGTGGGAAGGCATTGGGAGCCAATACTTCCCGGTTGTGAATCCCATGGAGGCAGCCTCTCATCAGCCTTATTCAGATGTTCGGCCAAGTGCAATTGGTGATCGGGGCGTAGACGTCAGAGGGTGTGTTGCAGGGCCCACCCTAGCATTGCCGAAAATAGAACTATCAGTATGACCTCCCCAGCACCACCCCCAGAAACGGTTCCCAGCTGTGGTATGCAGTTTCGCCAGTATCTGAGAGGCTGTATTTACCTGTGATTTGATGGTCAACCTACGTCGTAGTATACAGATGACAGGAAAAGCAAAAATAACTTCTCCTTATTTGAACTGACTTTATCTCCCGAATGATAGAGGGCAAAACATGCTCGAAAATGGATGTTGTTCGAGAAGGAGCAAAGTCGAGATCGAGAAAAAAACTCCGAAATCTAAAGCCTCCAAAAAAGCCTACGAAAAAAGCCAACGAAATTTCGGCCAGTGTTCTACACCATTGAGGGTAATTCTGATGGAAGCTCTCCAGGGTAAAATCCTTCAAGCCATGCCCCGATCCGTTTTTCTGTCTACACCCTACACTTCAAACGGGCATTTGATCGAAACGGGTTTTTAACCGGTGAGCGGGAGAATTTACTGCTGAATCTACTTACCCACATGGGAGATCCCGACATACATAGACTTTTGAGTTCATCCGCGGACAACCTTTGGAGTTTTTTCATGAACCAACCAAACTAGTCCAGCAAATATGCAGGTGCTTACTCTGCGATCTACAGTATTGCCCAGTGCCTCTACCAAGTTTGGAGTTTGTTCGAGAAATGGCTTTGGAACATCTTCGAATCTGTCGGGAGAGCTTCCATATTCGTCCCATTGAGGAAGTCAGCCATGAATCCCTCCTAATTCACAGGAATTCAAAATATCCAACTCAAGCAAATCAGGCTGATGGTGTTGGAAGGAGTGTCGAGGAGACGATGGTATAAGCGAGGAGATGAAAAACGATCGGAGACGAATGTCCGTTCACGCAGCGTTTCCTCTAGGGACCACGATGACAGATCGTCTCCGGAGAATCGAGGCTGTCAAACCGAATTGCCATAAATGAAGTGGTGTCCTTGTCGTTGCTCTAACAGCACCACTCCAATCCAATAATGCCTTCTACTAGTTTGGCAAGAAGCCAAGTTCATACGCTTCGCTTACTGGAGCAGTCTGTAAATCACCAGCTTAGATCCATTGTACATCGCAGTATCAGTGAATAGAGAGGATTTCACTTCTGCGCCAATATAAAGCACAAAAGATGACGTCTTTTCTCGTCAATTGATCTCGTTTGTGGGATGCGCCTCGCACTTGACTGCCATTCAGACCCACAAGGGCGCCATCAATGTATAGGTAGCCTGCAATGTACTGGGAAGCCGACGTGCAAATCCTTTCAGGTAATGCTAGTACCAATGAATCGACCAGGTATGGATGGATGGCAGTGTTCGGTTTGGGCCAGAATCAATCCGGGATTCGATCTCCGGACCATGCTGCCTGACAATGTGGGTCACCTACGAGTGAATCACCTCCGCTCTGTATTAATGCACGTTCTAGAAAACGAAAAACACAGGAACAGCCCAAGTAACCCCGGGTATTTCCGAGTATTGCTGACGAGAGCAGAGCTGTAATACTTCAATCAAGAGGAATACCCTCATAACGAAGGCTTCCAGCCACCTCCCCCACAGTCCTGTAAGCTGTCTATACACAGAGGGTCCTGGCTCTGCTTCTTACGACTGATCGAAGACGCTTCTCTTTTCAGTGAAATGAAGAGGGCTCTCAGAGAAAGCGACTCCATGATATCACGAAATGAACGATGCTAGCAGTGATTTATTGGACGTCTTCCCATTCCGAACCAATTTGCCTTTGAATTGGTGGTATTCGGACAATTTTTCATCGTATGGCAGCCAGCTGGGAGAAATTAGGAAAGGATGGTAATGTCATGGCTGTATTCTTTGATTTACTGAGTCGGTATTCAAACTGATAAATCGCTCAGCATAGAAGTGAAAGCGTTCAGCAAGAAAATGAGAAACAGGGACTGATAAGGCTTTCTGGGGTGCACTTGGATACTTGGAAGTGGTGCTAACTAAAGCTACGAGTTTCTATAAAAAGGCCAATGCTGGCGTGGGTCAGTTCCGGTTTTGGATGCACTCACTGCTTCCGAATCCGTTTGGAATCATGGTAGCGTTTAAATTCGAATTGGGCCTATTCACGGAATTTTTAGCTCAGTTCGTGCACTTGGAAGTAAATTCGGTACCAACCAGTCGACCAGAAAAGGGCAAAAGATTCAGATTCTCCAGACAACCACGCGAGCTCAGCTGAGAAGTCATTGAATTTGTTGCTTCCACGGTGATAACAGCACTGTATTAGATATTGCAAGCGACATGAATATGGGTGATCAAAAGTGATAACAACTGATAATGACTAATAAAGAATGTTAAAAGTTATTGTTGAGTAGAATTTTTTCAGTTTTCGCTACGATTCAGTGCTGAGACCCAGATTATGCACGTGATGGACATGGTGACGCTGCAACCCACGTATGGGCCTTGGTCCATACCAGTTTCAAGCTGTCTACCCGGAGTTGGTAATTGGACCAGATCCGGGTAGACGGTTTGAAAGTAAAAGTAGACGGATTGGATCAAAGTGCAGGCTTGGGGATAAGAGTAGTCGGGTAGTTTTGCTAGATCCCGGTAGATGGCTTGAGAGCAAACGTGGATGCATATGGTACCAATAGCCCAACTTTAGGTAGGTAGACGGACCTGGTACGAATTACCCAATTCTGTATAGGCGGCTTGAGGGTGAAAACACCGCTTGGAACATCGGCTGATCACTGAAGTCGTTTCATATATGAAATAGGCACTCAGTCGTAAGTCTGCCCCTTGTGTGGTCAAGGGCAAAGACACAGAGCCATCACTGGTCAATTACCTGGACTACCGTAATGTACCGTACCACTCCCACCGTTGCCCATTGATTCCCAAACAGCTTGGTTAGTATAAATTTCTATGGTAGCAAGATGGCAGATTCTGATGACTTGTTAATGCCTCTGCCTCTCCTAGCCCATGTTGAAATGCGGGACTCCTAATCTCCACTCTAGTATGAGCCGTGCATTCCGCATCCATTCAGAACAATGGTGGATTTCGATCGCCTCTTAGGCTGAGGACTTTTTGCAAAGTTCCCGATCTGCTCCCCCTTCACGGAAATTCCCACAGAAGCAGACCTCCCATATCTCATCCTTGACTGTCTTTCTAATAAATTCCAGGTGCTTATTTGCTTATTTATTTATTCAAATATGAAAACAGGCGAAGCAACTTTGAAAAAAGCAAGCTGATACCCATAAAATAAAATATGGAGGAAATGGATGGCAGAAAAGAGATTTTCAGCTGCTTCATTTTCAATTACTAATAGGTACTCCATGGCAACAAAAAAAATGTAAACAAGTCAAGAAACTCCCAAGGTTATGTAGACAATGACCATATATACGAAAAGGGGTAATGATCGGAAAACATCATGCCAAAGCCGTCTTTTAAAAATGAGTTCTCCGAAATTTCCTGTCACCTGTCATCCCGTTCATCATCATGCCAGAGCAGTATTTTGAAAATGAAATCTCAGAAATTGAGTAAAAAAATGAAAAATTCCTAAAAACTGCTTTGGATATCGAAGAGCTGATAAATTAAGCGATGCTGGCTACCTACCACAGTATTGCTGGCATTCTTCATGGCAAATCATGATCAGCTGGCCTGGCAATTTGGCTTAGGTTATTGATGGTGATGAATTTCAGTGCTAAAACAGATGAATGGAATGCATGATTTTCTGAAATATGGCTCAAAGGGAGACCGAACTCAGCAAAACCCTTCCGCACGATGACTGCGCGTGCAGACTTGACTGGAACAATGCCTTGTCGTCATTATTTATGATGTGTGAAGAGGGGACTAGAATCGATACCCATGATGCGTTTCTAAGTGGCTGTAGTTGTAGAACAGCGAAACTCTTCAGTAACTGTTAGCTATGACCAGATAGCCTTCCCTGGATGGACGGAGGTAGGGTAGGTCACCACCGAATGGCCCTCTACCACCTACAGACTGAGGATCATTTGGAGGACCTACATAATCCCGCGCCACAAAGCTTCCATATCTCCTGATCGGTAAGTGGGCGACAGATTCACTTGGGAAAATGGAAGCACTAGCACTTATGTATGTAGACCGAATGCGCATTAAAACGCCTCGACGATTCTGAATAGAAATCTAATGATAGGCGTAGGCGCATCCCAAAATAGGATTAGACTCGGCAAAAAAAACGATGTCCTTCTTCCTTACTTGAGTTCGAGTGGGAAGTCAGTTCCGCAAGTGCGACTTACAATTAGATGCCCCCTTCTTCTATAAAAAATGACCGGCAGTGGCTCGCTTACAGTGGTTTAAACATCGCCAGAACATCGGTGGAGGGCATAACCATTGAGATAGTCCACCAGCCCCTCACTCCTCTATTTTGGAATGATATCCAATGATTCCGACCCATGGGAGAAAATAAAGGATAAAGAATAAAGTTTTTTGGCGTTAATCAATCCGCCCACCCTCGACTTCCATTCAGAATCGTAGTGGCGTAATGAGTGTGTATGTGGCCTGTACAATAATTTGTGGTGACCAGCCAATGTACTATCAATGCTTTTATCCTCTCAAACTAGTCTGGTATCAAGTCACCGACCCGGGAGGGATGGAAGCCTTGGTTGGCCTAGGCGGATGTTGATCTAGGATTTGAACCCGTGACTATGCGTGTGTGAAGTGCGCCACTTGTCACTACACCGCCCCCGCCCAGTACTTTGGTAGAGAGGAAGCTCGTTCTGTGACTTTCCGGATCAGCCCCTTGCCAAAGTTATCTATTTCGTCCTACCAGAAGACACCTTGTGTTCCATGAAGGCCTGGAAGACTAGAACGGTTCCGATTAAGTTCGGTTCAGCACTTCGTTTACCTAGGACACTGATTCGCATTCGAAGAAAAATATGATTATGCGATTTGTTGACGCCAGTTGTTTACCAATGTCAGCGATTACAATCTATTCCAAAGAGATACCATCTACTCACGCCGCAGTAACGACTGCGTAAGATACTCATTTGCATTTGTCCCTTCAGACAAATTGCTTAATCAAAAACGTCCGAATGCTTACATAGAACGATTTATCACAGAATAGCAGCAATGGGTTTATTCAATTGCCTGTTGATAAAGTGTTGAAAGATGACGTGATTTGGCATAAAGTGATAGTGTTTTGGGTTACGACCCGTTCGCCATGCACTCGGAAACGTAGTGGTGTACCACATATGTATATGCTGTTGGTACCAGACTTGTATGGGAGGATAGAGGCACTGGGTGATATAAGACACAGAATAAGACCAATCAAGCAATGTACAAGCTACTACAGCAGGCATTCCTGGATTTCCATCCTTTCGTGGTGGTCCCGGCTACCCTCTGGCTCTACGCATTCCACGAATTCCTGGAGGTCCAGATGGTCCTTGTGGACTAGGAAGTCTTTGAGGGCACATGAAGCAACCTTGCGAGCCTTCATTCATAACGTCTTCGGCATTAAGACCATCTTTTCCAGGAATTCCGTCGGGACCATCGTAACCGTCTGGTCCTGTAAGTCCAATAGGTCCAGTAGGACCAGGAGGGCAATTACTCTCAACGACGCTGAACTATGTGGTCTATACAAGGCTACGGTCAGTCATATCAGAGCTTTTACCCTCGGCGACGAGTCTGATAGCGATGAACCTGCCTCGGAGGAATAGAAGACCCGATTGACCTCCGAGGGGTCTGGGATTCGATCCCCGGTCATGCACAACTGATCACTTGCCTATACATTTTCTCCTCCTGATGATACTTCGAAGAATAAGGATCTCCTGTGAATAAGACGGTACCTACAAAAGCAAAACCATCCGATTGGCAGCTAGCGTGCAACGGTACAGCAGCTTGTAAGAGTTTTCTTTATATAGGAACATCAGTATCAACTGGTACCCTCGAAGCCTTCTCGACACCATAGTCAAATTCAGATAGAACCTTTGAAATCGCCTTGTTAGGGCATATTATTTTCCGAGAAAAAAAGAACAAGGGGTTGTTTGTATATATAGAGGCTCTCGTAAATAAATTCAAACTCCCTATTCAACAACTCCATTGTTATCAAAAGCGAAGTGAATGTGCAGCGAATCCCAAGAATCAATTGATGAGAGCAAAGTATTCTATCCAAATGTTCTGTGTCGGGAGAGCTCCCACTTGGCTTATCCGGGCAAACCTTGCTCACTTGCTCCTGGATGTTTGCTCTTCACAGCTGCACCTACATCCATTCCACAACAAAATCTCCGACTCAAAAGTTCCTATTTTGCCTCAATTCAATTTTTCGAAAACGTCAATAAAGCGAAGTCCGAATGATAACAAGTAGCAAGCAGAAATCTGGAAAGGAAGCCCAAAGACGTCAACGATGGCACGAAGGGACCAGATGGAATGAAGAATTCGCTATTCGTTTATTGTGCATTCAGAGCTTTGACGTAGTTCTGAGTTGCTATCCGAAACACTGTTATCCCTAGGAACCCAAACGAGTTTATCGGAACTTCGTCATCCCGATAAGCTAAGCGGCTTCCACACAGCAACAGCAACCAGCTAAATATGTCTGTCTGCTATTTTCCATGTTTAACAATCAGCAATCTATGCGTTCTATGATTGATACGATGTTTGTGAACAAACTGAGTCGTAAACAATAAATAAGTCACAGACGGGAAGTCCTTGACCCAAGCAATGAACGGAAGACCATGTCGCTTTTGCTCGAAATTCGAACAACAGCTTTCGGGTACTTATTTGGCTCTCGAGAATTTTACAGAAAATCTGCTTAGGGCCAAAACCCAGAAAGCGGCTTGTTCAGAAAAGAAGGGCACTCCGAAGTATTGATGGAACCAATGGCGAAATCTGAGGAAATCAAAGGAGATGCTGGGCAAGAGTAACTTCTCTATTTTCATTAAAAGACAGCTACCACTCTGACCTCAACCTATAGAATATAGTGTAAGCAGCTCCGAATGGCGATAAGCACATGGATAGGAAGAGACAGGAGTCCAAGGCAGGAGCCTGAGTTGGGATAAACTTTAGACCCCTGACACTGACATGTTTGCGTCCCATGACTGACAAAGGGTTCGGTTGCAAATGATCGGGTAAGAGCCGGAGGAGCTTCCAGAGTAAAACCGTCTTTTTATTAGGTTGATGCATAATTATTGCGGATTTTTTCGCGGCTTTTTTTCTCCCGAAAGTGTTTGACTATTGAGTTCGGGTTTTTTCTAGAAATGATCTACTTGATTTCCTCTACAAGAATATACTCA
>UZAF01016715.1:17593-45514 GCA_900617895.1 Haemonchus placei
AATTTGGTGGAAAAAATTCGCAATAATTATGCATGAACCTAATATATATAGGCAGGTAAAATGCAGGGGAAATAGAAAATATCAAAATAATCGTGTTTGACCGCCAGAAAATCATGTGTACTTTCACTAGATAATCTAATGAACGATCGCTGAAAAGCTACTGAGATCGTGGAATGACTGTGCCACCTTCCAATCTTTCTCGAAGTAGTAAAGCCTAATTTTGCGAATATGCGGATGGTTTTTGAGTATATTCTTGTAGAGGAAATCAAGTAGATCATTTCTAGAAGAAACCCGAACTCAATATTCAAATTCTATCGAGAGAAAAAAAGCCGCGAAAAAATCCGCAATAGTTATGCATCAAACTAATAGTTTCTGTGGTCTAGCCGCCAGGAGCGGGAGTTTTCGTGGTAAAGTGGTGCTGGCCCAGCTGTCCGAGCTTCCCGAAGAAGGTGGTTCTTCGAGTTTTTGTGGTGCGTTACTAGTTGTAACATTTGTGATTTTACCATACCCATATTTTATTAAACAGCATAAATAAGAATTAACCAAAAGAAGTGACGATGCGAAGATGAATTGGAGAATCATGCGGACACTAGCTGAAGAGGTCCAATTTAAGGTTCACAACATATGACGGAGATGCCGCAGACCCTCAATTTTTTAGATGTCGATAGTAGACATGGGACGGGAATAACAATGAGATATTCCGACAATGAAGCCTTTGATGTAGAAGAAACCAAAACCAAAACAAAAAATACCCGGATCTGACAGCTGTTTGGGTGGCTATGCACCATAAGAGATCAGTAGATTTTTCCAAGTCCTACTGGGTTCCGTCTGAGACCAGTACTGGCACTATATCAATGTGCATGATAAAAATAAATCGTGCAAATGAATCATGAACATTTCGAACATGAACCACGACGGCGGGTTTGGGGTATGTTCGAGAGCTATCATATTCAATCATGGCAAGGGATCAAATCTCAATTAGACCTTCATATCTACACCCACACCGAGTGCACCTTTTAGGCGAACAATATCACCAGATAAAGAACTGGACGAGATTTCCATTCTGTGGCAATAGATTGATTCTCAATAGGCTAACATTACATTTTCGCGCTTAGCCAGATCGGACGAATCGGTGGAACTACCTTCAATACCCAATGTTAGCTATTGAAGGCCTCACTGGGAACAGACGCCTCTGCCTGTATTGAGGATATGGATCTTTGAAGGGTTAGAAAGTGGAAGAGTGAAGGGTAAAGTATAAAGTCTCTTGACGCTGATCAATCCTGTTTGAGGGATCCGCTCCCACAATCGACCTCCATTCAGAATCGTAGTGGCGTATGAGTGCGTATGGGGCCTATACAATGACTTGCCGTGGTCTGCCGATTAACAAATCAGTCTTCCATCCTCTCAGACTAGTTCAATAGAAGGTTTGGTTGGCATAGACAGATATCGCTCCAGGATTCCAACCCATGACCGAGTTTATTAAGGAATGCTCCATTTGCCACCTACATCACCTCCGCCCAAATCAGAAGAGTGAATGCATAGTTTATATCGTTTTTTTTNTTTTTTTTGAACAACTTCATTTTGATTTTTGATAACAGCAATATACAGTATATAGAAAAAAGAATAAAAAGGAATAATTAACAAATGATAAAAAAATAAAATAATATTTCAACTAGGTGGATGCTATTTCACAAAACATCACTACATGCACCTACAACCTAGTGAAGGCAATACTGCTAGCCATCGGGTGCTATCGCACAGCTGGTAGCTGCCACTGGACTTTCGTAAACGATGACGCTTTGCTGACTCTACTCGTCAACGAACGTCATCTAACGAGATTTGGAAGACCCACGACCGACGTCTGCATTAAAAAATGGAAACGGAACGTTGACGAAGAATGGCTTGCAGGCGCCAAAATCATTTTAGTGCAAACGCACTGCCGGCCAGAATAAATCGGTGATTTTGTTCGCCCACACCAACGTGCTCAAAAAATCCTTTTGGAATTTCATATCGTCATTCCCAGCAAAAATGATGAAGAGACTAGGCTAAGAAAACGATGGAGAAGGCATTGGAGGCTTTGTTGACAAATAACACGGAGGAAATGAAATTGGCAATAAATCTGGTAAAATTAGAAAGCCAACCATTCCAGTTGTTCTGAGGCAACCGATATATACATACCTATGCCTTTCACGCTAAATAGGCAAAGGAGGGAGCCTAATATCTAATTAAACGAACTGATGTATTTCTTTTTTCTAACGACTGTATCAATAGTCAAAGCTTGGTCCTCTGAAGAAGTTCCATTTATGAGTTGGAATTCCTCTATGAAGGAATTCGAACATCTATGCTACCGCTTTCTCCAATAAATTGGGACCTTTGACTTTGGCTCAAAGAGCACATATTTTAAAAAGGGCAGAGGTGGTGTAGTGGCAATGACACACTATGTCACGCACATGGTCAGGGGTTCGAATCCCGGATCGATATCCGCCTAGACCAACCAGGCCTTCCATCCCTCCGGAGTCGGTTAATTCGTACCAGACTCGTCTGGGAGGATAAAAGCACTGACTTGTACATCGGCTGGCCACCGCAAGTTATGGTATAGTCCACATACATAGGCATTCAGTACCACTACGATATTGAGTGGAAGTCGAATGCGGGGGCGCATCCATCCGGGGTTTGTTTAAGGCCGAAAAGACTGATCAACAGTATTTTGTAGAGTTCTGTTCCAACCCAACCACATGTTTCAAGAGATCCTTAAAACTACCATTTTCACCTTAATAACTACGCTAGAAACCAGATGCTAATGATAAATCCAGATGTAGCCGGTTCATCTTCTCAGTGGTAGTTTGTTGATCCTCAATCTCATTTATACAGGATCAGATTGACGTCAATGTTATGACAAAGCAAATCCATGTTGAAAAATCAGAAAACTACGCTTTATTAAATAGATTACGCCATTACTTTGGTTGTGATATGATATCGGAGAACTAACTCTTTATAACGTCACAGAAGGCACTGACAGAGCCTGAAAAATAGTTACCTGCAGAATCGAGCCTTACTTCCCGACAAAGGCTTGAAAGCAGCGTTCACGGTGGGCAGGCCAGGAGAGAGTAAGAGCTGCCAGAAGAAAAGACAAAATTTTGCTCAAGACTTTTTTGGGTGGAGGTACTTATCCCCTAACCTGTACGGGAAACGGCAGTGGATCCGCTGCGGCTACCGTATCCCTCCGCTGGACATTTCAACCTTTCCCTTTATAGCGTGCGACGGCGCGCGAACGGCAGCGGCGAGCGCGACGCGGTTTCTGGGGACAGGTTACCACAACCAATACTGGCACAAACTATGTATTCTTGAAAAGCCATTTAGCCTCGAAGATCTGGCAATCTAAGAAGTTTAGGATAAGGATAATTCAAAGTAGAAGGTATCGTCAAAGCGATTCGGCCGATGGGATCCTGGCCGGCTGTCTGCTGTCCCTCACGAAACGCCGGTGGCTTTATTTGAATGACGTTGTGGACTTTTCTCAAAACTGAAGGGCCTAAATGGGAGGTGTCTGATGAAAGAATCTTACATCACTCGAGACTCTCGATGATCGTTTAATTCACTTGAGCCTGATGTTGTGCGGTTAGGAGGTTTTTTAGGGCCTCCTCAACGCCAGTTCTGAATGGATACCAAAAAAACTATTTGACTTCCTAAACTTTTACCATGCCAGCAGTCCTCCTCGGAGTAGACTTTTCATGTTTGAGAAAGCCGTCGTACGGCCCGAGGAAAAGCTCTTCAGATACGAAACATTAAGGTAGGTGTACACGAAAACTTAGTGGCGTATGAAGTGATCATGGGCATGGGCAGTCAATGGATTGTCGTCTGTCTGGAAGCCTGAGTGAAGCTAAGAGTGAGCACACAGTTGTTTTGCGCGAATCGCAAACGAAATCAGCGAGTAATCGGTCAACGCATGGCTGCCTCTCTTCTTTCTCTTCGTCATCCTCCAATCCCTCGATCACAAAAATAGATTTGTCAGCAGACATACGGATGTCAATCTCAGCTAAGCACTTTCTTGTTTAGCTACGCCACATGGTTTGGGCGGATTAATGAACTGGATTCGCAGAAATGTTGCGGGCGGCCTCCAAATACAATCAGGAAACTACACACAACCCATGTGAATCTGGGGAGGGTGCACTTATTCCTCACTTCTATCCGTCGAGAGCTATGGCATGCACCTAACTATACAGAGATTTTAAAGTGCTGAACGTGAATAGCACTTTAGCCGTTAGACAGCGCTTCTTCTTCCTCATTCTGTTACAAAATTCCATGTTTATGTAGGTTCAAAGTGATACACAACACAAAGTAGTAATGAACGAGGTAAGCAGAATGAAACTTCTCACTACCCCTGACTGTTCGCTCGTTCCTAGCCTGTACCGAAAGGGAATGTAAATACATTCGTACAAGTATCAGCTGTTCAAGTCATTTTTTTGTCCTCCCCCATGAGAAAACGCAAACAATCGCACCGCCCGTATAGAGGGCACGTTAAACCCAGCCCAGCCGGGTATCCTCCCAGGATTCGATACGTGAAGTGTGAGAATGGTAGTGTGCTCCACATGCCGCAACAGATCTCTACTTCGACTGTGAAGAGTTATGAGAAGACTTTTCGAAATATAGACAAGAAAGAGAAATAAATAAATAGATAAATAAATAAATAGAGGTATCAAGACTCTCAGATACGAAGATTTAGAAAGGACTTAAAACGATATAGTTGTGAGGGTAGGGACAGAGAAAGGCGTGACCAACGTGTTGAAAAAGAGCATGGCAAAAATGAAGAACCGGGTAAATCTCACTTTTACATACTGAGCTCCAGTACTACTTTGCTATTGAACCTACCATTTCAGGGTGTCTGAAATAGTCCTATACGGGACTTTTGACGAGATGCGCCGCGTCTCAAGAACTAGCAACCATGCATTCACGATACTATAGGCTAGGAAGAGAAAGCTCAGAGATGAAGATGTTGCGTGTCCTGTAGAACAAGGGATTGTACCACAGCTTTCATCTTATCTGATTATTTCCTATTTCGAAAATATGTTACTCTTGCCTGCTCGATTGATGCAGTTTTGTTTTCCTTTTCGCCTTTCGTTTGTTATGAGAACTGCCCCATATGCTGTGCACCCGACCTCCAAATTCAGTAGGATGTTGTATGGGATGCCTGATGTTCAGGTTGTACAACTCGACTTGAAAAAATACAAATTTATTACAAAGCTATACATGACTTGGTATAATTGCATTGGGCAACTTATTGTTGATCAGCTCATGTGATGATAAAGAATCTTCTAACTATTTGGGCTAAATATACAGCGTGACATCAACATGGTATGGGCACTGTCACCTACTCTCTAATACAACATTTGTACAGAGATGAATATTTGTATCTTCTATGACGAGACCATACCTCGGTTCCTACAGAGACTTGCGAGATTCACCTAAACAAGAAGCGTTATGGAAGCAATGACAGTCACTGAAGCAAAAAGAAGGACAAGGAACCGAGGTATGAAATATTTAAATAAATCCTAACTGAGCAAAGCGACTAGTCAGGCTTATGCAACAAATATTTAATGCTTCAGAAATATTCAGAATTCACAACCTCTAACATTAGCTCGAAATTATTAACAACAAACCTCTTCAATTTATATTTTCTAATAATTCTAGACGGCTTACAGAGACAGAGCAATCAACGACGTCCAACATTTAAAGGTAGCATCGCACTGGCACAGTATCGATCCAGTAAACCTTGGACGCCGCCTGACGCTATGTCGCTGTAGGTTCCGTGAGTAAAAACAATGAAGTGAAGCGATTGACCAGCAGCGCGAAAAAAAANAAAAAAAATTGACTAGAAACCCGCTGGGGCTACAACTAGCAAACAGAGGTTACTGAATTGAACAAGAACCAACAAGGCATTATCATGAAGAAGGCAGTGTCATATTGGCTGTCTATGCTTTTGACAACCGCATGAAATTCAAGAGAAAAATGCTAAATGCACAGAACCAGATATATCGAGAAAAACTCTAGTGACTTAATTTTGCCGTGACCGCGTCCCCATGAGTACCGCTAAACAACCCTCCGCTAAACCTACAATTCCATTCGGATGTGTTTCTGTTGGGGACGGTTTTTCACGGAACACTAGCTCCACACCCCTACTTCGATGTACTGCTGCGGGTTCAATGCCGACAGATGTTCCGGATCGTACAACAAGAAACTCCTCGCCACCTAGGAGTCTATACTTCAAAGAGAATGTGCTCGAAAAATTCTTTTCAATTTTATAAAACTGATAAATTCGAAGGCTTTCTCGTCTAAACGCTTTCCCTCGAGTGAATGCTGTGAGTCACTCGTCGGTGATCTTCACAGACAGATATGTTGTACTACTTTATTTGGGAAAGGCACTCACCTTTGAGCAAAACGTTAGAAGCGGCGTCTACGGGTAACGATGATATACGCGGAAAACGGGGTCTAGGCAGTACATTTTGTTCCTGTTGGATTTCCTGTTCTTCTTTCGAAGAGTTACTATGCTTGTCCTCACTAGGTAGACTGATAACTGGGATCTGGAAAGGTCTTTTTATGCTAGTATGGAATATTGACTGCAAATTTACCGACCTTTATCCCACGTTGTTTCAGAGCGGTTTCGAGTTGTGCAATCCGTAACTCCAATTCCTCCAAAATCTGAAATCCACGTGGAGTAAGAATGTGAAAGTGTGGACGGCAGACAAAATTATTGACTTACTCTTTCACTTTCCTCCCGGTATTCCTCAAATTCTTGCAATTTGACGGTTTCTGGAGTGTTGAGTTTCGTATAAATATAATAACCCCAGAAAACACCCAAGGAATACGTGAACAATACAAGTTGTTGAACGAAATCGGAAGCCTGCAACAAAATACTAATCTTCAAAAAATAAAAAATCGCAGATTTGCCAAGAAAAAACGTAGTCGTAAACCCATCACCCTGTTATCTATAGGCCCTTAATCAGTCAGCATTAGGACACTGTCGAAGAAAAAAGACGCCGAAAGAAGAAATGTTAGAATAGAGGCTCTGGTACGTTCTCAACATGGTTAGTCTACCAAGACAAAAATTCAAGAAATCACGTTGGATATTCCCGACCAGATACCTGCTCAAGAGCTGCAGCTTCGGAGACTGCAGGAATCTTGGTGAGCTCACCAAGGCCGAGTCGTTTCATCCGCAACCGAGCTGTCATCCGAACGATACCTGCGCAAAGTTTGGTGAAGATAGCAAGTATTTCAAGGAGTAATCAGGGTAGACAGTTGAAAAACAAGCTACTACTCTCTATTAGGCCGCTGCGTCCCAAAAATGTAGAAAGGCTTCCTCTTTTCCGAAAAATTTTGTTATCGACGCGATGTGTGAAAGATACCAGTGTCGAGACCTCGAAGAGAAGCTCTCCAGGCAGATATTATCTCTAGAACTAAATGGCGCACCTCTCCCTATGGGAATCAGAATCTTATTCCGAAATATAGGATGGTTTTTGCCATAGCGAAGTACTGCATCCGCCACTGGTTTGGATATCTGAAACAATCAACAACAACAGTAAATGATGCAAAGGCAAACACTACAAACATGAAGATCTTTAAACATTACTACCTGCCTGGCGGCGATCATAAAAACTTGGATCATTGGAATACCCATATTTGCTGAGAAGGGTTGACTTAGAAATCTAAACGAGACCTGTAAAAATTAAGTTGGGCGGAAAGCAATAACATCGTAATTCTGACAACAACTAGAACATTGAAGAAAAGACGTAAAGCTCACTGGATGAAACCAGAAGCACGCAGCTTCCATACACTCCCACAGTTGAGAAACTTTATAGTAAAATCACAATAAAGCATAAATCTGGTGGAGCATAACTATACCAACTTTTCCAAGTAATGCCGTTACAAGCCGTTTGATACCGAAAATGTGTGGAAATACAACAGGCTATGAATAATCCAAACAGGAATAACAAAAATCAACAACTGAACAAATAATAAAATTTTATACTAACAATCGAATGTAACAAGAACAAATCTATTACGTGTACTATGCAGCTCATTCATGTTTGAAAACAGATGAAATCTGTTCTCGAAGTAACCTGCACTTTTCTTCCATTACCTGAAGAAAAAGACCGGTGATTCAGTGCATAGTGACTCAAAAAAGTTTTGAAGATATAATAGAAGAATTAAAATGTAAATGCAACTACCTTACAGGCTTCCACAACCAATTCCGCGGACTTCAGAGCACCTGTTGACTCAACGCTGACTGAAATAAATGCTCAAGCCCGACGCTAAAGATAGGAAGATCCATTTCAAAGATAAAGTTATTGCTTACAAATGAAGTAATCCTTTCTCCTTCCTAGGTCTACCAAAGGTGCCAAGTCATCATGCCTGAATATATTCCTACTACAAGTATCTCGTCGAGCATCAGCGACCACCGCGAACTGCTCACCTAGATGCACGAATTGGAGATTTGACTTTAGAGATGGAACGTAAATTCGTAGTAAACTCACCATCTTTCTCCTTAAGCTCGATAACACCTTCACTGAACGATTCCTGTAATCGAACTGCAGCCTCTCCACGCACTTCGCCGAGAAGACGAATTGTTGGAAGCAACCTGAACGGCTACTGATCGAAAGCACAAGAAGACGATGAAGGAACAAATCTCCACCACCAGCCATGTAGCCCTTCTCATCACTTATATGCATACAGACCAATATCAACACACAACGAAATACGAAGGAATATTGGATGTTTTCCAACGAGAGCAGATTTTAAAGAAAATTACCGGGTTCTACTCAAAAAATGCTCTTCATAAAAAGAATACGCTGAAGCAAACCTATATGTGGCGGTAGCTACTGGACTAAATTTCGCATGGTCACGTCCAATACCCTTCACAGCGTGACAGCTCGCTTCTATTTGTTGCCCAGGTCGAAGCTTTGCTACCAAAATATCGTCATGAACAATCCGAGGAGGATCATCAGCGAACTGCTTTTCCTACAATGAAAGGATGCAAGCGTGTTCAAATCGGTAAAACAGTACTCCATTGCCTCGAAAAACCTATTCCCACTGATATCTAAAATGGATATTGTATATACAAAAAANAAAAAAGGTAACTAGCAGAGCAGTCTTTTTCTCTACAAAACACAACAAGAAGAGACTACCCGCGTGCGAATTAGATTTGAAAGATATAAATCATGGATGCAATGATATGTAATAGCAAAGACAGCAAATACAAGACAGCAAAGACATAAACCTTTTCAAAACATTTCACGTGAAAGACCTGTTGAAAAAAAGGCACACCTGATCACCGCATGGCATCCATTTGAAAGCTCTAGAGTAGATTGATGACTGATGATAAAGCTGATGGGGTTCGGTGGCTGTAGTTGGTGCATTTCTATTACGAGTGCAAGTTACCTAAACAATACTCTTTGTTATTACACTTCCAACGTAGTGTAACATTCAAGATCTGTGCTCATTCCTTATTTCAACTCAGGAGCGAAAATTCAATAGAAGGAATACAAAGAACCAACATTTATGTTAAAAACAACATTACGGGTTGGATCTGGTTCGGGCTCTTCATCACAGTCGACGCCATGCTCGTTGATTCCAATAACCTAAACAGATAAACTCATAATATACAGAAGTCTGAAAAACTGAAGAAAAAAGGCTCCATTCGATAGGAAATAATGCTAATGACCTAATAGTGATAAATAATAAATATCTTTAGACTTTGCACACAAGAGTGATCCTACTACATAACGGCATACCTTTTCAGTGGGCATCAGAAACTTCCTCGGATCAACTTTAAGAGGGAGCAGACCGATTCTATGACAAAGAACCTCATCCTTGAATAAAGAACGTTGAGAGAAGCCAAATCGAACTATAGGCACCCCAAGCATAGTCTAAAAAAGGAAATTTGTAACGCTCACCTGGATGACGCTGGTATTCTGGTAGAGATATATTTTCTCGAACGCCATGGTGGGAACCTAAAGGATTCAAGGAATTGGATTTGCGATTACGAACCGTCGGACGAAAGGGTAAAAACTAGTTTAAACTACAGGGTCTATGACTAAGCTAAGCAAACGGACTGACCCTAGGTGTAGAGGTTGCACAATACACGCACCTCTGCTAACAGTACCCTCCTGAGAGCATTAGCTATTGGAGATTCAACATGAATGAGATCGAAATCGAGCGACATACCGTCGTCCATCTCATTTACAACTTGTACCTAAAAACACTAAAAATACCCACTGCCAGAAAAAATAAAAAGTGCTTACCTCAATACGTTTGCAGTAGTTCGTTACATCGAAAGGCCCTGTTGGAATCTGTGGGAAATCCGAGCCATCGTCATAGGTCTGTAATTGCTAAGCAACATTACGAAGGTAGGAATAATAGCTGAGGCAAACCTACATTTAAAACTCTTTCCTCCTCCATTTTTATTTCATTTACATGATACTCTTGAGGATCAACAGTTTCCGTCTTGGTTTTTGATGTACGTTTCCCTCCCATCTGAAATATTCTATGATATGGGCATTCCAACTACACAACCACACAGTGATGTACAAAGGGAGTAGACAGAAGTATCAACGCATAACGTCTTTGGGAAGCATCAGTAAACAGTGACTAGCTTTTATTAGTAACAACATGTTAAAAAAATAACAACCCATGGAACAACTCGGTCAATAAAGCCAGAAATAGCTGTAAAATAAGTGAAAATTCTTGCTCAATTAAAAACATGAAATATGAAGCAAACCTATAATGCTCAGTTAGTTAACTGAATAAAAGAAACTTCCAAAACCATGGAAGGCGTGATAAAGTGAATAGAAAAGGAATCAAACAATACCAGCGAAATCCATATCACAGTAAGCGCTCAAATGAAGGTCAACCCTATTATTCTTGGACTTTGTCCGTCCAAATTCCAAAACGGTACCGGAACCAGATAAGAATCAAATCCCTTCCCATTTGTAACCATGATATGACAGGAACAATCTTGGAGCCTTCCACCTCGTGCCAAGTAACACAAACCTGAAATCAGGTCCAAATTAACGAAGGATTGCTTTGCACTGATCCGCCATGCAAATGCGTCTACCATGGACTGTCAGTCTTGCCATCTGCTTCAATCTTTCCCTATTAGCCCTACCAATAAATGACTTAAGAGGAATTATGTGTCGTTCAGGACTAGATCCCCAACCCACGTGTTTGTTGGCGGCACTACATGGCACGACCCATCACAGCCTCGATTAATCAGTTTATGGAAATCAAAGTAGGTTGCGGAAGAGAACATACAGTCACTTCACCTCTACTATCGGTATCATCCACAGCTCACACAGATAGATCAATTCAACGTCGAAGGCCCATCGTTCAACATGGAGCACAGGAAACACCTGCACGTTAAAATTTAGAAGAGAGAGGACATTATAATAAAGTGCATAAAAGGAAATGAGCACTAAAAAAACGAATGTAACAAGAAACAAACTCTAGCTGCTGCTGCCCGGGTGAAAAGTTTGAATCCGCATTGCGTATCTCGAACAGTTCGTGAAGAAAATAGGTATACCAACAAGTGAAAACCATGCATCAAAATGTTACGAAAAAGGGAACGTGTTGCGACTGCTTCAGCTTCCAAATGAGCTCTAAACACAAAAAATGTAGGAAATCAAACGATTTGGACAAGTTGTTCAATAGTCTTACGTACAAAGACGGACTATCCTTCGAGTAAATTTTGAGAATTTATTCAGATGATGACAATATGAGCAAACCTCGATCCGACCGCGACAACGGGAAAGGTCTCGTCGAGACCACGACTTATTCGCAACAGGCTTCTTTCCAGCTTTTCAATGTCCGAGAACTTTGTGGCGCCATCAGCATCGGCAAAGAGAATTAACTTTCCGCCACAGTGCAGAACACCGTTGCGAACAGCACCTCCTGTACAAATAGGAGATAGATTCGATTCCTACGTAGATCGCCGCGCATGCCATGCAAGACCCTCTTTCAGCTTTTTCAAACACTCATTTTCTTGATGAGATTTAGGAATATTCGGAGCGATTTAGAGAACACCGCCTATCCCTATTAAATCACGAAATATCTGGAACCCCAACGACGGTCACTTACCTTTCCCGAGGTTCCGTTCCAGTTTCAAAACTTTCAGCAAGCCAGGATGTTTACGACCGTAATCTGCAGCGATGTCAGCGGTTTCATCAGTGCTTCCATCGTCAACAACTAAAACCTAAAATAAAAGTAAGGAATTCAAAAAACGACAAAAGGCACATTTCGCATTGATGGAAGAAGAATTAAAGGAATTCTGTCAAGACTACATAAACCAACTTCAAAAGTGAAATTTTCCTCTTTTTTCGCTCGTTGAAGCAAATAATCGAAGCATTCATCTAGCATGGTTGGCAGTCGATCCTTAAGTGTAACAATAAGTCACAAGAAAGGCACCAAAAGAGTAACTCCGCCCTACTAATTCAGGCTAGACAAATAGAAGTAGTCAGAACACAGTTCAGAACACAACAAACACCCGATAGAAGTCAGTATTCGAGAGCTAAATCTTTTTAATTTTGATCTTAACGACTCTTCCTACTTACTGAATCACATGTAAGAAGCACAGGTAAGATTTTGATATACAGAGCTCCTTATAGAAACTTTGTGGCAGAAATGATTAGATCTTGTTCACCCCACGAAGATTCCCCATTGTAAACTATGCCTGATATGCTTCGAAGAAGTAAACAGCTCTCCTCACCTTCTCATTCATAGCCGGCACGATAACAGACAAGTACACCGTTGATTCCGTAAATAACGGCCTCTCGTGGGGATCATCACGAAGAAGATTTTTCAATCTGAACAGGGTCAGCTAACGTGCTTCGAGGACAGGTGCAACGTTACGACAATTCAAGATAGTAGTGGACAGACACTTTTCCTTCGCCTTTGCTTTCATATGCTTTCACAGGGACGAGAAAATCTTTTCTCTTTCTCTTTGGCCATGAAGTGAGACTCGATAACCTGAACACAGACATCCAAACAAGTGGCAAACAATACTACCTCCGAAAAATGAGACTTACACGAAAAGACTACTGAAAGCCAACGCTGTAATCGTAACACCAAATACTAAGAGGTTTGTCAGCGTCAGTTTACCAAACAATAGCGTCAACAACAACATCTGAAATCACAAACAATTGAGCTCCATATAATTAGCAGACATTGTTGTCGATATAGCTATTGTAGAAGAGCTCTAATATAAACACGTAACAAGTACACAGCGATAGATTCTGCGCCCTACCACTAACAAGAAGTTTGAGTCTGAAAGTTGCGGATAACTAGAACATTTGGTGCCATGGCTCTGCGGCCTTGATCATTGAATTGTGAAAATTCCCTCACCCACAAGCCACTCTACCATTGGATGAGGAACATATTTTGTATTATGTACCACTTTTTTCGGTTGAGAAAAAAAACCTCGACAACACTTCCCGATGAGAATGAAAATGAAGCAAAAGCCTCCATCCCCACCCCGCTGAGCATAGTGCGATGTAAGTGATTAGAACAAGAGCGAGTAATTGAAGTTAGTGCTTAAAACGCCACATTGACTCCACTGTTGTAAAACAATTTTTGAAATAATGATATACTACAGACTTGGGTAATACTGTCCGTAAGCTTTTTGCGACCAATACATGTTGATTGACGCCTTAAAGGAGTATAAAGCCTAGGTGTAACTTGTTTTCGGACTGAAAATTTCATCTTGTGGTAAACAGAACAGAGAAAAACAGTGTACAAACAGTAAACAGTCTGTACCCAATCAGATTAACGTGGTACTCGAAGAAAGTTTGCCGGGGGTGGAAAGGTTTTGCCCTAGATTGCTGATGGATCTCCGAGAAGACAGACTGCTGGCAGATGAGGACCGCGGACAGGGGCAGAGTCATTTCTGAATTTTTTACATCTCATTATAAAAAAAATCCTTCAAGAAAGTATTTGAGAGTATAGCGTTTCATCGCAGATCTCCCCTTTGATTTACTACTTGATAGCGAAAGAGCCTGCTAGAGGGAGATCCATCTAGGACTAGTTGCCCTAACGTGATTTCGGCTACAAAAATTTCTTCATGCGATAGTCATCAGTGGAGAAATCTTTAAAACTGAGCTCGGGAACGGCTCCAGCCAGCCAGCCAGCCGGCTTCCGGTCGAAGTGTTTGAGCGGGGCGTACTTA
The DNA here is from genome assembly GCA_900617895.1 of Haemonchus placei. Classification (NCBI taxonomy): domain Eukaryota; kingdom Metazoa; phylum Nematoda; class Chromadorea; order Rhabditida; family Trichostrongylidae; genus Haemonchus; species Haemonchus placei. The sequence goes on from UZAF01016715.1 coordinate 31,800, forward strand.
TTCGTCTGCTGTCTAATCCGACGTAAGGGATGCAGAGGAGAACGGTTAGAGATATCCCTTAACGATGGCTAGTTGAGGACAAATAAAGATTTCCAACTACTTCCAAAATCGAGCAGCACAAGTTCGGGTTTCAGTTCAGTCCGAGGACGAAGCCAAAGTCTTGTCTCCAACTCAGGTCTCACAAGGATAATGAGTTGGAGACAAAACTTCGGCCTCGGACGGAATTGAAACTCGTACTTGTGCTACCCCGATTTTTGAAGCCGAACTAGTTGATGAACCGAAATTGTCCTCAACTCGCCATTTTTGTGGGAAATTTGAATCTTTCTGGGATAGGATTGCCAAAAATCTGCTCTGAAATCCTTCCTAAGAGAGTATACACTTTCTATAGTTGGAGGATAAAGTATTCGAGCGTTGATCAATCTCGTCTGAGGGATGCGCCCCGCATTCGACTTCCATTCAGAATCATGGTGGCGTTATGAATGCGTATGTAACCTATACAATGACTTGCGGTGGCCTGTCGATAACAAGTCAGTGTTTTTTATCCACCCAGACCAGTCTGGTACCAATTAACCGACCCTGGAGGGATGGAAGGCCTGGTTGGCCTAGGCGGATATCGATCCGGGATTCGAACCCGTGACAATGCGTGTGCAGTAGTGCGCCATTTGCCACTACACCACCTCCTAGTTACTGCAGCAAACTTATTATTACTGTGTTCTGATATTTTTTTGCATATTTGTACTTATAAGGCCATTCTAATCCTGCTATTGGTACCGAGCATCGAAACCTAGAAAAATCAGAGCTGAAAGGACCCTGCAAACATTTTTCAGAAACGGCATATTGTTGCTGAATGTTTTGATTTTTGGGTAACCATATCCTGGAACGCGGACATTCCGTTTGCTTTTTGGAATGTGGGAACATTTCAGTGTTTGCAGAGCAGTAAACGTCTTCTGTGCTCATGGGAGATCTTTATATGCATTGATTTTTGCTGTGTATAGAAAACGTGTGTTGCTGAAGACTTCTCCAGTGATGATGGCAGGTACCACTGTGGTTTTTTTTTTCGAATTTTTTCATGCGTTAGAAAACTTCCATTTCGAATTTCGTTTTTTCAGATGCACCTTTGAGGGTATAGATTCTTGCGATATATTAAAAATGGAATTGATTAATACCAACATATCTAATACGTTATACATTTGCTAGCTTAAACTATGGAGACTTTCATACAACATTGAAATACGAGTTTTCTGAATTTTCATAGATTCATTTCCAGGCAGAGGTGAAGCACACGNNCCTTCGGATGGGTGGCCCCCCCAACTACATTTTCACCCTAATACGTTGTACATTAGCTAGCTTAAACTATGGAGACTTTCATACAACATTGAAATACGAGGTTTCTGAATTTTCATAGATTCATTTCCAGGCAGAGGTGAAGCACACGTACGATCTTCAAGCTATGATCGAGATGCTGGAAGAACAACATGGAGTCCAACGTACCAACGTATATTTCGTGAATTCTATCCAGATAGCTCTTGGAAGGAAATGGAAAAGGAAGCACAACTTGTATCGTTAGTGAAAATTCGCGATTGAGTTCAATGCTGATCATTTTCCACCGGTGAGACGAAAAGGCTTCTTTCAGATCTCCCGAACAGCATGCTGAAAGACCGGAAAGATGGGAGCGTCAGCGTGAGTATAATATCATGGAAAATGGAATATTTATCAAAAAAGAAAGCTCCAACGGGTGTTCAACCACTGATAGTTCTTTTTTTGATTCTTCTGACCGCTTTTATAAAATTCTACAGGAAATCGGCCCTGATCTTATTCCAGAATTTTCTAGTTATTTTCCACTCGGCTGACTAACTCATTTTGTAACTCTGCTGCTTGCCCGCTGGTGTCTTTGTTTGATGATGTGACTAGATGCCTCTAATTTTTCTGTAGCTTTGCTTATTGTACTCTTTTTTTATTTTTTAAAAATTTTTTCAGAGTAGGGTGAAAATTTCAAGGTTGCACCAACCTCTCATTGAAATATGAGAACATTGAAATGCGGCAATAAGCTTATAAATTCTTCAGAATCTTCTCAGAGCGCTGATAGCCGATCACCAAAACGTGTGCTGATCAACGATGAGGAGGCCAAAAGTGAGCTGACGAGGAAGACTTCAGAACAACGATTCTCAGAACTAAGCACTCCGTCAAATATGGAGGATATGCTCGTCGTATGTTTTACCTGAGAACACACTTTCTTCGAAAGCCAAAGATTACAAGCAAAACGTCTTACGCTCAACCGAAAGAAAATAGGAATCAGAAATTGCTGTGCTAAGCACCCTTAAGTTATCTTGAAGGGTAAGATTTGTATTAACAGAGGATGGTTACGGTAATTGCTGCGAATGCACCCCCGCCAGCATGTCCACGACTGGGGCAATTTGGATAGAAACTCCATCACCCGCTTGAGCTTGGGCTATTCTCCTAATCCCCACTTTCGCATTTCAACAGTACTGGTGCTCGATGAAGGTTCGGTCTGTCTAGGTTGTTAATTAATAGATATTAGTCATAATCAAAATTAATGATTAATTATTTAAGGATAGCGATGTGATCACATTCGTAAGAGACGTGTTGAGAAACGAATTTCCCGACGGAAGTTTGAACTTTGATGGGAGTCAGGATCAACCGGTCGAAACTGTTTTCAGGAAGACGTTGAGATTCAATGGAAAACATAAGGTGAACTTTAAAAATTGGATCAAAGCTCGAAAAATTGGATTCAAGTCAATGAACTTCAATCTGATTATTTTGAAGAGGTGACACAGCCACGTCTGAAGCAAACTATCTCTTACTTGAACGGTTGACCTCCCTACATAGATAGGCGGTTCAGTCAAAGGAGCAGGATTATTGAAGCCCAGTAGGGTCATATGACCCTACTGTGCTTCAATAATCCTGCTCCTTTGACTAGACGGCCAGTCTGCCCAGTACAACGCTTTTCGAGCAGTGTGAGGGCTACATACATTCTAACGCTGCAGTCAAGAAAGGTCGTAGAACTATTTTTTGCTACCTTTTTCTATTTGAACGGAGAAGTTCAGCTGACCGCTAAACATTCGTAAAGTGAATCGGTGATACTTGGGCATTGCAGACAGTTTATGTACATCTACGGAACCACGTGAGTACTACGACTGGTGCTGGTGTTGTCAAAAACATTGGCAGCAACTCGCAGTCGACTTCTCTTTCATCACCCACAACGGTAATGTCTCCTCAAAGGTCCGTTTCTGCAAGCTTTGCCTGTACTCTCATTTCTAACCGTTTGATCGAAAGCTTTCAACAAGTTTGACTTCATGCCTCCGCTTAGCCACGGGATTCTGTCTTGCCGTTTTCGATCGCTGCTTCCACCACGGCACCCATTTAAGCCAGATGAAATGAGAAAAATCGCAATTGTGAAGAAATTCGTAGTAAATAGTGATAGTCCAAGTGGCTGAAGGGATGCGTAGCTCTCTGACGTCCTGTTAACACTTTTTTCGAGCGGACTCCAGTAACGAGTGTATTCTACTCATCGTTAGCCCATTTGTCCATTAGACCCCTTCCACGGCCATTGATCATCACTTTACCACAAGCATTGTACAGCGATCGAATCCATCTCTACCAGACTCTCCTGTACAGTACTTTGCAGTGACCGAGTGGGCGATTCTGGAGCTCATACAAAGGCATCGTCATGGTCAGGACCTCACGTTCCAACCCCTGTTCCTTCCGTAATCTCTACCAATACGTTCCACAGGTCAGCAAGATAGATAGACTTGCGACTTCACTAGAGCCTGCTTCCATTCAGACATTTTCAGAAGTTTTTCCACAAGTCCGAAGCGTGACGGCCCTTACAAAGCAGAATCCCAGAAACTAAACGAGCCCTATACAGAAACGCTCGAAAGCCCAGCTGAGATCTTGGAGAGGAAGCTCACAAGGAAGGAGCTTTTAGGTTGTTTTTTGTCAATGGAGCGAGAATATCATGATTTTCGGCTTTCATTATCCCACTTTAATGTATTGAGTTGAGCTCTTCACAAAATCAATTATTAAACTTTATTCTGATGTATCTAGAAGTTATTGATACATCGTGTAATATCTGGCATTCTGCCAGTCTAGGAATGTTTTTGTTTACTCTTTAAGTGGAGACTTATTTTAGTGGTCTGTAGTCAATTCGAGTTGCAATTAGATATTGCATTTTCATATCTAGGTTCATTATCCTCTTCAGATCGATCAGAACTACTGGCTCTGAAACGAATCCACTGTAATCAAGTTGAAGATGATGAAGAAGAACTCGATCGGTTATTACGTTTTCCAAGGAGAGATGTACGGCGAATACAGATTCTACGTGACAGAATAACTGACCGCTATAAAACCTATGAAGTAAGTGCCCATCGTAAACAATTCTTCTTGCTTGGAATAACCATGAGTGAGCTGCTTGTTTGCTCGGTGATTCAGCAAAGGATAACGATGTAGGTGAAGAACGGTTGGGAGCTACGGTCCTCCCAGTCTCTTTCTAAAGAACAGCTCGAATAGTACTCAGATACTTTCGGAATGTGTAATGGAAGACGAAGTAACTCGACCATGTTCAAATCTTTCGAAATTCCTATGTTTTTTGAAAACGGAGAATTTCCTCGTGTGTGGACGACTGGCCCGAGTGATGCCACTGCCAGTGGAGCTGTGGAAACATTGATGAAAGCTTTTGGTTCGCTTTGACGGTCATTTAGGAGCTGGCTGCCTTCGAAAGCAGCAACATTCATGATTGCTCACACATTGGCTGGAATGACCATGGCATTACTTAGACCGTTTGCTTGTATGCAGATGTTTTAATTTGAGATGAAGGTCGAGCGCTTGGCCTTCGCCAGAAAGGCTGATCGACGCCAGGCATTTTCCACTTCTACAACATTGTTGGTTAAAACACTTCGATTTGCAGGAAATCCTCGAGATGGCACGTCCTTCTAAATCTGCTCTACTTGCACATCGAATTCTTCTTGCAGACGCATATCTTTTCCATGCAAAAGTTGAACAAAGTGAGGTCTTTTCCGAACTCTGCCCTCTGATTCTTTCCGTTGAAACAAGTGATCAGTTGTGGACCTCAATGAATGGTAGAGGTTGCGACAAAACTAAATAGAAGCTTTGGACTGTTTCACCCCAATAGTTAAAATGGGAGAAAATGCCTTGACACGTTTTGGCTCCCCCTTCGATAGTGCATGTATTGCCGTACCCTCCTGCTTTCTGCTGTATTGCTCAGCCAAACCTTCTAATTGTAAGTATAAACTCAGAAATTGAGTGGTAAATATGGAGGCTAGTGAACGACTGTGAGACCGTTTCCGTTATGATTTTGAACGTTCCGTGGTTTTCCTGTATCTTTGGAACTAAAACTAAAAACAAGTGAACAATTGGTAGGAGTTCAATATATTATTTATTGTTAGCTGTTTTATTTTATATCCATTTTTTATAGCTTACTCTTCATATATTCCATCTTTTAGCAGTTGCGTGGCTCAATGAAATTACAGAACTTTAGCGAAATAGAATTGGTGGTAGCTGATTTCAGAAGTAGGGGGAGGGGGAAGGGGGGTTGGGGAATAGGGTGCAACGAGCATAACCGTCTTTCATTGAATGAAAACCAAATTTCCTGGCTGATTTCCGAAAGAGCTGTCGCTGTACGGTGTTGACGGGATTGTAGTCGCTTTAACGACCAAATCTAACAATCTATTTCCTACCAACATGTTGTTGGTTACCGCTTTCAGCCCTGCTTAGAGCACTTCAATGGAAGAAAACATTAAACTTTTTTCAGTGAATCATAGGTGTCAGAGGAAATTATATCAGCTGGCAGTGGAGATCTATAGAGGGCTACTGAATCTGGCAAGAGAATGTCTTCCTGCTGATGATGCTTCACTTCTTACACTTGCTGAGCGAATCTCTTCAATACTAAGTGAAAGCCGCTCTCTTCAACCCGATCTTATTGTTGAAATCACATCAATACTTGACGACGCTGAAAAGAGTAAGTTACTGGTACTTTCTTTTCATTACGTTGCTGAGCCTCTTGTTCCTATCAGAGTGGCAATGTTGAGCTTTTCTTTGAGTAAAACAACAAGATTGCTGACAAACGATAAAACTAACATGGAGGAGTCTTAGGGACACTTGGGGGCAAAAACAGCTTTAATTAAAAACCTGGAGGTCTAGGCTAGTTTCACTAATAGCATTAAATCTAATCATTTTATAGAGAAGTCGTGTAACCCACGAATGTTTTTAGGTCTCAACGAGAAGCCTGAAACGGAGTCAAGACGTAAAATCCGGAGAGCCAGACAGAATCTAGGAACACTGGGTGCCTTTTATTACGCATATCTGTAAACTGAAATATTCTTGTGATACTGAGCTTTTTGATCACTTTCTCTGTGGTTTTTGTTACCCAGTTATATTGCGAACAAGTCCCTCAACTTTTTTAGCCAATTTCTAGATCTTAATTCCCCTGAGCACTTCATTCATGTCTGGGTCTATCTGATCGCTGTCTCTTTGAACTGCTTTAATTCATGTCTCCTTTGAGCTGCAAATATTTGTCTAGAACATAACAGCAGTTTCCATCAAAGCATCTTTTAAGAATTGAGAGAAAAGAGTTGTCTTCACGATTTCGTCACTTACGGAAGTTGACGTCGCCCACTTCTTTTGACCGCTAGGCATGTTGTCTTCGACGTTGGCAAGAAATTTNAGGCTAGTTTCACTAATAGCATTAAATCTAATCATTTTATAGAGAAGTCGTGTAACCCACGAATGTTTTTAGGTCTCAACGAGAAGCCTGAAACGGAGTCAAGACGTAAAATCCGGAGAGCCAGACAGAATCTAGGAACACTGGGTGCCTTTTATTACGCATATCTGTAAACTGAAATATTCTTGTGATACTGAGCTTTTTGATCACTTTCTCTGTGGTTTTTGTTACCCAGTTATATTGCGAACAAGTCCCTCAACTTTTTTAGNCTTACGGAAGTTGACGTCGCCCACTTCTTTTGACCGCTAGGCATGTTGTCTTCGACGTTGGCAAGAAATGTCCACCGCGATATCGTCCATGCTGTCCCAGTCTATACTAGCAGTGGCCTATCATTGAAAAGAATCCAATTCGTCAATCGAGAGACCAGTCAGAGCATGGGTTTCTGGTCCTACCCAGAAAAGCTGTAAACTTTCTTGCGAGTAGTACCCTATGAACGGACTCAAATTGTTAAGAACTACCTTCTTTTGTGGATTATGCATATAAGGGCTGTAAGAAACGTGCACAAGCCTATCAAACGAATGAAATTGCTCCCTTTCGCGCAAACAAATCAGAGAAAGCCAGCCGATGCCAGTATTAAGTTCAGGTCGACACCATCCTACTTACTACATATAAAGCGCTTCGTCTGTCTGTATGTCTGTCACAAAATTCCTTAGCTTCTTTAGATCTGCCTGCAGAAACCGGGTCAGGCATGGGATGGTTGGCCATGTCCCTAAAAGTATAAAGCACACATCAGCTTGGCGGAGCCTCGCCCATTGTGGGCGTGGCGTGCATCGAAATGAGCTGTGCTGGGGACCATGATTTCAAATTCAGTCACAAGACAGCCTCAAAAGTGGGGTGTGAGGGTGGCTAGAGGTGTGCATTGGTAAGTTAGATGCAATTGGGGAGACCCACCCCCGATGGGCGGGATGTGCCTCGAAGCCCACATCCCTTCTTACATTTATATACGAAAATTCATGGCTTCAGTTCCCATGAACCTACAGAGTTCAAATTTGGTAGGAGTACAGGCAGCATGGTGGGAAAACTTATGGTGGGTGGCAGGACCAGACTCCGCCCACAAGGGGCGGGGTTTGAGCGGAAATTCATAAATCCGATAAAGGTCTATAATGGAAATCAGCTCATGTGGCTCCGCTTCTCATGGCTAGAGCCCCTAGCGCACGCGATAGCGTGCGTAGCCGCCTGGTCTAGAAATATATCACCAAAATGATGACAATGTCCGCCAAGTACAAATTAAGAGCCACAACCACTTTCCTTGTCAAGCGAAGGTTTTACTATGAGCGCCAACCAATCTATTGACGTATTAAGTCTTTCGTTAAATGGATTAAGAGGGATCAAAAAGATATTGTTCAGGGATTGTTGGAGGGAATTCCCAGAAGGACGTCAGTAATTGATAACCCTTCAACGCCGGACCACACCATTGCATCCGAACACCTAGTCTTAAAGCAATGTGTGAGTTGCTGCGGCGTACATCGTGCAGTTGAATCATACATGTTGATCATAGCAATGACGGAACAAGAAGGTGCTCAGCAGAAGTATTCATTATCCCTACAGTGAATGAGTGTTTTGACTGTCAGTTTGTGGTATGACACCAAACCTATGAGTGTGCCTCATTGGTGTGATATTGACGCATTGAGTCCCTCGTTAAATGGTATTAGGGAGAGGGAGGTAGGATGCATTCGTTTTCGCTCATGGTAACACTGCACAATCGCATGCCATCATTTTTGAAAGCGGCTTCTTTATTATCCTCGTCGCGCATGCGACGCCTCTACACACCCTTTACCCCTCAATTGAGGCTTAGTCAGGGATGTGGGTTGTCTGGTTTTGCGAATGCTGCATTTGCGCATGGCCACCATGAGAAGATATAAGTAACACCCACATCCGACTACCCAGTCTTCAGCATTGTACGACGTGCGATGTGAAACCGTTCTCCTACGTTGACTCGCAAAGTAGCTAATATTACAGAAATCCTTTTTTCTGGCCTTTAACTACCGCAATTTCACTTTTAAAGTACGGCACGGTTTATAGCGATTAAGTCAGCAATGATTTTGTTGATTCGTGGATTTGCCTGTTCTTTGTTTCTTCGAGACATATCACTTCTCTTCGCATCAGAATTCTTTAACTCTGCAATAGTGACGACGAGGACGTTTTTCGTTCCATGAATGATGTCGTTGACTTTATGACGTTTTTTGTGTTGCTGATGTTGTAAGAGCAAAATATTTTGGTTTTTATTGTTCACTCAGTGGTCATGAACTTTCATTCAAACCTGTTTGCTACGGCAGCTTGAGCACCACAACTAGTAGAACAGACATAAGTGCCCGTTGTATAACCGCACATGATTTATTCGATGAGTTCATAAGATGTGTTCCCTTTACAAGAAAATCCCACCTCTTCGGCAAAAGGACTAATGATAAGCGCTCTTATAGGAAACCGCGGATTGTTTACATGTTGCCGCAATCCCACTTATTTGAAGCACCCTCTTTTTACCGTTCTGTCCCGAAATTATTCTGTTTGATTCCATTCCTGTTATGCTAAATGCCTGTTACTGTTTGTGTATCATACGTTCAGCACTGTCGTTGTTACACTACGAAACTGTAAAAAAACACTTCGCAACCATCGAATTAACAGTCACATTCTCGCTCAAATCTAGACACCGAGGCTACTCTAGACGAACTTTCCTTGCATTTGTTTCAGTGTTTTCCTTATAATTATCGCAGCCAACTTCCTCAGTCGGGCTCTGTTTCTTTTGGAAGCAGTCATGCGTTCAACGACGTGATGAAACTCTAAGTTGCTAGACACGGACCTGAGAAAAATTCAAAAACGTTCCCTCGGTCCCTCTTAAGTTTCAATGCCCGATTAATCTTTCTAGGTCGAATGNATTTGTTTCAGTGTTTTCCTTATAATTATCGCAGCCAACTTCCTCAGTCGGGCTCTTTTTCTTTTGGAAGCAGTCATACGTTCAACGACATGATGAAACTCTAAATTGCTAGACACGGACCTGAGAAAAATTCAAAAACGTTCCCTCGGTCCCTCTTAAGTTTCAATGCCCGATTAATCTTTCTAGGTCGAATGGCCCAAAAGATAATGAAAGTCTAAAATTCCCGTAGACATCTTCTCAATTGTATCGGCAAGGTCTCGTCAGCACCACTGATTATTTACAGATAAGTTCGGTAACTCTTAACTGATGCAGGTGGATTCCCGGATTTTAATAATAGTTAACTTGTTTTTGTTTTGTATTTTGTTTTGTTTCGTTCCGAAGTGATGTTGTTGCCTCTTCATGCAGTGAATTTGTCATTATGCCCCATCAAGAATAGTTGAGTATTAATCTTCTCACGTGGGAGCGATTTCTGAGCATCCATTTGTGATGGAATTCTGCTGATGATTAGTCATAGAGGGGAGCGTATAGTTGCAATCTTAAGGCCGTCTGACAAGCTCTTGTTGAATCGTTGCAGTTTGCGTGGTGTGAGCCTATGCCGGGTCTTACTCGCTCGATGCTCTATTTGCCACCCGGGCCTGTTACTCCTTATTGGCTCCGGTATCCGCAGTACACTGAGGACTTCATGTCCAGTGCGGAGTTCCCTCTACACACTGGAATCCAAATTGGACTTGTGCGCACCTTACGCTCCGTGCTCTAGGCGGCCTTGAATGTACAGAATGATTTCGACAATATCAGTACAGTAAGCACACAGAGTAATTACGTAACTATATGAGATTACCACAAATATAATAGTTGATGTGAAGGTAAACTGTTATAAGTGCGACAAGTAACATCGGACTAAGTACTACCACAAGGTACTGCAAACAAATGTACAAAAATATTTATAAAATCACATTAGAACACACGGGCGGGTCCGCCTTGCCTAGGCTCACGCGACCCATTCGAGACTTCCAACCTCCTACGATGATTAAGCATCCTGGTCCATCCAGTTGGCAGATTTCCGGATGTTCCTTTTTTCGATAAGGCTGACTGCGATATTCCCAGCACTGGATAATAGATGGCAGATGGAGAAAAGATGCAGCAATGCCAACAGAAGTCGTGGCAGTATTCGGAGCCGAACGATGTCATCGGCACGATGAAGGACGACTGCGGAGGATCACAGGGGAGTATCTTGACCAGTACACATTGGAAACTGACAGGAGCTATTCCTTCCTTCAACTTTTTGCTACTCTTCACGCCTCTAAGACTTTTTGCTACTCTTCATGCTTATTCTGGTCTTTCAGAGCGCTATTTAAAGCCCTTGAACGGCCTGGGATCGTAGGTATGAAGGTCACCTCGACCAAAGCAGGTTAATATCAGGTGTTGCCTGACAACGTTTGCTGGCGTAGCTACAATTTAGGGTGGTTATAGCTTAGAGTGTTTGAAAACATAGCGAAGGCACTGAGCAATTAGTAGCGCCTATGCTTCTAGTTCTACAGTATGCTGATCCTAGTACGTGAAATAGTGCCATATTCATGAGTTCCCAATCAAAAACTCAAGTTGAAATTGATAGATAGCCACGACTCTCACGTTGTCTATTCTGTGACCAAACCTGTCCCACTAGTTCTCCTAGCCGTTCTCGAAGTTACACGACAAATATCAACATTAGTCGTCTCATCATTATGACACTTGACAGTCCATATTTGTCAATCGAGGGTCTCTTCAGATGAAAATGGTGATTTCATCGCGTGGCTTGCTAGTTTTGGTAAAGTTCTACCTACTGATGAGTAGAGTCTGAGAGCAACTCCTCCATTCATGTATCCCTCTTCATTAAGTGCAGGCTCTTTGGACTGACCAGAAGAAAAATTTTCGGCCTCTCATCCATTTAGGTTGAGACTAATTTGTTATTGGACGTAATGTTGAAGCTCTCTCTATATCCTAAAATAACTGGCGACGTGAAATTTCCTAATAACACAAACAGTTAGATATTAATGTGATTAATGAATAGAACTTTGTTTTACCTACTCGTTTTAAATTATACCCGAAATCGATCACTTAGATGGATAGTCAACCATCTCAAGGAAAAACACTTCTGCAACGAATTGTATTCGTGGAACGTGGACTGAGAAGTGTGATAGGAAACATAGAGTAAAATAAATTGGGTGGTACTAAATTCGATGCTACAGATTTTTGTCGGATGCTTTTAGAACTTATTGAACTGATAATGGTCACGTAGCATTAGCGTCTACCAATCGTTGCCGAGAAATCTTCACGTAGACTGTTCGGAATGAACCTCCAAATAGAAAGTGGACGAATAAGATCGCCTAGTTGACTTACCCACATTCTTTAGATTTTCATCACTCCAATTTGTGATGCTGCTACAATCTTTTTATTACTCAGTTCAACCATTTTGCTTGCTTAAACAGTACATCGTTGTCTATGCCCGAATTTCCCTCTTCCTATACTTAAGATGGGTTCTTGAAACTCATTTTATCACGCTTCTTCGAGCATTTTACCCCAACAGTCAGCTGTACATACTTTCCGCGTGGACTTTCAAGGGTTGTTAATTGGAACTGCTGCTCTTACCTTTCTTTTCCTTTCTGTCACCTTTTTGTACAATTTTCTTACTTTAATGAGGATTTGTTATAAAATGTCAACTACTGGCTTACCACGTTGATTCCTTGCATATTCACTACATAGTTCCAACTGTCCCTCACTTATGTGCCTGTCCTTGATGAGCCCTGAGCGACAGTAGGATTGAAGTGGTTCGTTTACGCGAGGAGCGAAATGAACCACCCATAGAATTCTTAAGTTATACTGTTTGTAATTCCTTCAATACGACTATTAAAGGGCTCAGTGAAATGGTTTACGGAGCAGAGTTCTTCTAGCTGCTTGGAGTATATGCCATTATACGTAGCTCGTGTGATTGCGAGCTTTATAAAATCGTGATATATTAGCATATATACATTCATACATAGCTCAACGTATTCTTCGTCTTGACTTCTTCTCCGCATTGTAATGCTTCTTATTGGTGTGTCGTAATGCAAGATTATTGCGGTGGAACCACTTTATCTAGCACAAATTTCGAACGAGCAGTCGTCTTCAAAGACCTCCCAATTTACTTGACATATCGATTACTAAATTTATGCATATAATCATCAATCAATATGAATATATGAGCACTTGTAAATTCGTTAGAAGGATGGGAAGCGAGATATGCTGAGATTAGAGATGTTCCTCCAGGTAAGAGTATGAGCCTACTTACATTGCTTCACAAGGTATCGGTGTAACATTGAGGGATCGATTTAAATATGAAAACTTAATACAAAGTGCTAAACTACGAGGGAATTATTTGGATTCAAAAAAATCCTGGGTGAGCTCTACAATTGTGTATGAAATCGGCTACTGAAAATCGAAATGATTGTCCATTTCAAATGAACAAGATGCGAGAGCTCGGATAGTGCAAAAGTAGCGAAGAAAATGCGAAAATCTGCTATAAAAAATATATTTATAATGCCTAAAAAAGTAGCTTTGTCAGGGATTGGACAATAACGTGGAAACGAAAGTCGCATGAAAGGTATATTGGGACCAGCTCGGCGACGCGTTCGAACGTGCGCACCGTTCATCCACCTACCTGCAGGACACTGCCAGCGCGCAAGATGTGGGTCCCGGTGCGAATGTACAACCTATGCATGTTTCACAGCGCTTAACAACTCGTCCGCCTTGGTGTGTACATTGGCTAAGCCAGTTTGGGAGTCCTTATCACCCCTTAAACAGTTGGCTAGAATTCCCTATGAATGTGTGTATGTGTGTTGTGTGTGTGTGTCTGCGTGTGTGGCATGTGTGTCTGTGTGTGTAAATGTGTGTGTATGTGTGTGTGCATGCGTGTGTATGTGTGTCTGTGTGTGTGTGTAGGTGCATGTGCATGTGTGTGTATGTGTGTGTATGTGTGTGTGTGTGTGTGTGTGTGTGTGTGTGTGTGTGTGTGTGTGTATGTGTGTGTGTGTGTGTGTATGTGTGTGTATGTGTGTGTGTCTGTGTGTGTGG
>UZAF01016715.1:48543-62114 GCA_900617895.1 Haemonchus placei
TTATTTATTTGTTAATGCAAGTCATTTCACTTGTCTGAACTCAGGGGGTCATTGTGATTGGGCAGGGGAGCGATAGTGCGGGATCGGGTTACCCGGATGGAACCGTGACCCTCAAGGCTAGCACAACCGAAGACGTTCGGTCGTAAAACGGTCTAGGGCGTAATTAAGGCCCCAATACTGGCTTGGCCGACGAACACACCCAGAGGTGAAGGAGTTTTCATGACGGTGCAGGGACTGTAGAGGTTGCACCATTCGCATCAGGACGCATCCTTTGCATGCAAGAAGCTTATTGTAGCCAGCCGTACGCAATGGCCAGACACACATGATCCAGGGGTCGAATCTTGTATGGGTAATGCCTAGGCCAATCAAGCTTTCCATTCCTCCGAGATCGATTAAGGTACGGCTCAATTGTACCCGAAGTTCTTCCTCGTGATTTTTCTTTTGCAGATGCATTTTCAATTATTGTCAATGCTATCTATTTTACTGCTGAATGGGACTACAAGTTTGATAAACTTGCTAATACGAAAGGCACATTCTATAGTGCCGGAGGAAGGAGGAAGGTGGGTAGCAGGCTCACGTACCACCCTGTATACGGTCTTCTTAATGTTTCGCTTGCTTATTGCTCTCCATTTTGATTATCCAACTCGGTTTCGGTGTTGTGCTACCTTCGAAAACTATCCTTCTCTTCAACTTCTCAGCTCAAGTTGTCGCAAACTGATAACGGGTTGGGGATTTGATAGGGAAGAGAGTGCTATAACTCAGCAGTCTTCTCGATAAAAAAATCTATGCGTTCAAATCAGTAAATCACTCCACTGCCTTCCGTGGCTCTTTTTCATTGTTCCGGTACAGAATAAGATAAGAATTCATAGAGACGACCTCAAGGGAACTTTTCTACAAATTGCGGACTGCGTTGACAAAAAAAAANAAAAAAAAAGCCTCATCAACACTTTCAGGTTGGCGGATTTCCCCCTCAAATTCCCACGGTCGCGCGCACGCACGCGGCACTTCCTTGGTAACTCATGATTAATGAAATCAATGTTTACAATATGTATTTCAGGTAGAATATATGAATGACTTTGCCGTACACCGAATGTACGCTGAAAATGGCGAATTCCAAGTGCTTTCACTACAGTACTTAGATACATCATTTGCATTCAATATCTTCCTACCTAAAAAGAGGTGAAAGAATCGTTTTCTGAAATATTAATGTAAGGAGAAGTGTTGATCGTTATTCACTTTGATTCTTCAGATCTAATCCTGATGAGGGACGTTCAAAACTTACTGGGGAGCAGATACAGAACCTGCTTTCAAAGTTAGAAATGACTTACATATCGGTACTACAAAGTTTCAAATCTCTGCGTAATCGTGAAAAAGGAACTGAGATCTTCTGAATCGCCTCTTTTTCAGATCACAATTCCAAAAATGAAAATCGAGACGGATTTCAAATTGAAAGAAGCACTGATAGCAATGGGAGTATCGGAAATGTTCACCGATAGCGCCGACTTGACCGGGATCACTAAGGAACCTCCACTACAGGTTTCCGATGCTGCTCACAAAGCCATCATTGAGGTACATAAGCGCCAGAATTGTCTGTTCCTTCTCTTAAGAAAATAATTTTGGTCCATTCCTTCGCTTTGTCAACTTACTCGAAAAAATTTTCAGGTTGACGAGGCCGGAACGACAGCAGCAGCTGCCACCGTCATCGGGATGGTAGGAGCGTCAGCTGTAATGGAGGAACCAGTGACATTCCAAGCAGATCATCCATTTTTATTTATTCTTACCAAGGATAACAATCCGTTGTTCATGGGTAGATATGTGTGAAGAATTTTGATTTGTTGTATGGAATAATGATTTCGACGGACAACGTTACGTGCACTTTCTCTCAGTTCTAACTTCCAGAATGATGTTTTCGCTCAAAAGACTCGTATTCAAACTCGACTTTCTGTTGCTAAACAAACGAATGCTCTCGCATCTACTCAGCAAAAGTGAGGCATTACAGCCATATACCTGTAACTCGAAGGACTGCTCACAAATAACATAGCATCCGTCATTCGAGCCCTCAAAGACCGTCTATTTACCTATTCGCTACTTATAGTTTCCACTCCCAAACGTCTCAGATGTACCACAAATCGTCACGCTATCGCTCACTTTCCCATCGTTATTCTGCTCGCGAACCGGTGAAGCTTTGAATATGGATATTTGGGTCCCCTAACTACGAGCTACGGTAATTACGTAGCTCAGCTGGAGATCAAAATGAACGGATTCCGAACTTTAAAAGAGCTTTTAAAACGACTTCTGTAACATTTGCGACTAGACGGAAAATATCTGTGGTAATATATGTACTTCACTTTCGGGCTTCCATATAGTAATATAGTTACTACGGCCTTCTGTCCACGTCTTCCTGCTTTTCACCTACCGCTTAAATGATAAAGGGTGATGGGGCAAAAAAATAAGGCCCATGTCATTGCAAACGCCATGAGTGTGGCTAATGTATTATGCACGGCAACATTTATAATAAAAGAAAAAGAAAAATGCTGTTTCTTTAGAGTTCAAATAGGTTTGAAAAATAATATTTTTAGACTCCGAATATCTAAACCCCGAACCGATACTCCACCAGGTCAGCCAAGGATTTCTGGTGGAGTATCGGCTTCCTCCGGTTACTCCGAGGGGTGTTTCGGCGCCAGGTTCTTCTTGGAGTGTGAGGGCTCTGTTTGTACATCAAGTGGTCAATGCAAGCCACTCTGTACGACATGCACATTCAAAACGTCACTACAATTTTGAATGGAAGTCGAGTGCGGGGCGCTTCCTAAAACGTGGTGGATGAAGCCATGGACTTGATCTCCTGCCTGTACAATACAATACAATAATACTGTTTCCTTTTGCTTCATCATGCTACTCAGAAAATTGGGTTTGCACGAAGTTTTACGTAAGAGAAGAGACTCTTCGTTACTCCCACTTACTGGACCCCCTGCTAACGCTTTGATGTACAACGAGTAAAACAATAACATTCAGAGCATAACAGCTAATTAAATCAACCACTCAGTGTTCTCATGCCTCAGCCAAATTCGATGGGCACATTGGAGTTTTACTGACAACTCGTTCGTTAGATCTTATAACGTTCCCCCGAAATCTACCTCCCACTAACGGAGAAGCATGGGCATTCCCTATCCCATTCACTCAAAGTTTACAGCCTTTATCCCAAAATTTTAATTTTATCTATGGTAGGGGGATAGCCTGGGCGTAGGGTTTGTAGCAGCGAGAGACCCAGTGTCATACGCATAGGCTGAGTACCTTCCTAGACTGTTTCTCACCTAAGCCGACCAAGTCTTCCATCTCTCCGAGCTTAGTTTATTTCTTGTAGTACCAGTAAGTTTTTATAGCACCAAAAAATAAATTTAAAAAAAATCATGGATGAATCATGAACAAAAGACTTTATTTATGTCCACCAGGCTTGGGTTTCAGAGAGGGAGAATCCGAGTTACAGTATCAAGCACGCATACCGTAAACCAGACAATCAAGTAGAAATAGCACAGTTTATAAGGATCAATCCTATTGTATAAAAGCAGAATACGCCCTTTTTGGTTCACTCGGAAATCGACGATTCTCGAAGGACTGTTCTTCACCCGGCAACTGTCATTTTGCAATGGGTGGGTTCCGGCAACGTGCTCCATTACACCGCTAGGCGCGCCCCATTGTAACGACTCTTCCCAACCGGGAAACCAAGGAAACTCGGAATTAGCTTGAACTTTTTGAAAAAGTTTGAGTTATTTCGTCAACTTTTTGGGATGTGCAGATAGCTCAGATAGAAGAAGTGACGATGGATCCCGAAATAATCGCGTAATAGCAAACGGCCTCTCCGGGCTTTGATGCCGACGAAAGGGACCATCACCTTGCCAAGTTCCTGCACATATCTTCGCCTAGCTTTGATACCAACATTTAGAAGTGAAATAAATGAAATAAAGCTTAATAAAATGCTGAAATAAAGCTAGTAAAGTAATGAATGAAATAAAGCCGCTGTGACTCCTTCAATAATATTCTTGCGATGGTGGCTTTGGACCTTATGCGTACACAATTAGGCTTATGCCGTGAAAGGAGATATGTTGTCTGTGAAACACTGCGTCCATAGCATTCTATTTCACCCAAGATTACTGTATGAACGTAATCTCCGTACTGAATATTCGTTCCTTTCACTGTTCAAAAAGGCCGGAACAAGCATAACAACGGAGAATACTAGATCTGCAATAAAACAAAAAAGTCATTAAACTAAAGCTCTGCCCATAATGTTGAAAATAGGAGTAGGACTATCAGTTCACTTAAGTTCCCGTATTTGGTCATAGAACGTTCATTTGATGGCCAAATTGTCGCTATTGAAGTCCATAGTAGTTATTTTTCTACAAAACTTGTTTAATTCGATTATAAATGTCACAAAAGCCACTTAAAAAGCTATTTTAGTGTATCAAAGCCTCAAACTCTCCCATTATTCACTCTAACTTAGCTCTAACTTTCCTTAGTTGAGCTTTACTATATGGTAAGACTCTCCAACGATTACTACAGAGTTAGCCTTTTACTGTTAAGGCCTCCATGAAAATGGATGATATTAGAAACGTGGCCGCCGGCCTCGAACTCTGTTTCTGTGATTCTGTACAACCGTATGGCAGACACGCAGAGGTGGCCGAGATCGTTGACAGTTGCGTTCACGGGCAATTCGCTCCGGTCTACCTGCTCTGTTCTATCTTTTAGTAGTTTTCTCTCTTTACGAGGTAAGCCCGTTTGTTTCATTAATTTCATTTCAGTGGTAAAGACGATGGTAATGTTGTTGCTTAGCTAAAAGAAAATTTAATTAGTGTAAATGCAAGTTTAATTGTAGTAGGCTTAATCGTTTGTCGGGGGTAATTTTTTGAGTGTTTTTCTCGGAGTTTTTATCTGTAAATTTTAAAAAATGGCTCATTTAAAGGAGGGAATAAACCCTTCCTCAATTAAATTTGATTTCTCTAACAGGAAAGTGATTAATAAATTTAAGAAAGTTTAGACCATGTTTCCTCATTTAGCATAATTAGAAATGTGAACTTTTACCTTCATTTTTTTGTGTGGTGCCATGTTCAGGTTAAGGAACAACTGTTTACTTTTTGTTTATCTGTTTATCAGCCATTTATTATTCATTACATCTGATTAAAGTTGACAATTCTTCGTTATTAATCGGTCTAAACCATGCTTTCGATTGAGGTTTTCCAGACGTAACGATTCAAACATATATTTAGTCAACTGAATGATTTGAGAAAACCAGTTATTGTTTAAAACTTGTTGCGTTTGGTTCGTTTTAGCTTTTCCAGTCGTTACGATTTGTGCATGAATCAAGGTGAAAAGCATTAGGAAGAAACACGGTACTGTTCAAGTCTACTGTGCCATTTTGCCTTGCCCTTTTGAAACGAGATGGAAATGGGACGTGTATTCAGTTTTTGACGTTTGACGACTCCAGCATTGACGTATCTTTTCTTTCTGGAAGCGTACTGCACAAAGTTGTTCATTTTGCAATTATGGTTAAATAACCTTTCTACGAAAATTATAGATAATCAACAAGCATTTAGTGTTTTACCAAAACTACTGAATACCTCCTTCTACTGTTAAACATAGTGATTATTTCTTGCGGCATCACAAAAATGTTCAATTGTGCTGATGCAGGCTCATTTCTGTTGGAATGTGCTTGCAGACCTGAAAGTCTTTCTCTTAACGGATCTGAAGTGTCTCCTCATGAAAACCCTTCCATTCAATCGAGCCTTTTCACTTTTTAAGTTCAATAAAATAGCTTTTATATTGTCAGCCTTTTGTAATACGATTTGCAATTCTAGATGGCAGATTCTATTTATATGGAAGGATGGCTTATACGATCTAGGGAACGTGGCATGCATTTCCCACCATTCAAGGTACGCATGAGTCATATAGAGTTTATTCACCTTCATTTTTTCAACCCAAGGCAAAACATTTACAGTCCAAGTGGGTTCGTCGGTACTTTGTTTTACGAGTTTGTGATAAAAGGCTAGGAACCTATGCTCTTGATGAATTCCGAAAGGAAGATAAACGGCGATTGAGAAAATCTCTGGATCTCGTACGTTGTGTTCAAGTAAGTGTCTATGCTGACAAGTGGAAATCGTTTCGACTCAAATCTGTATTACGTGAGTTCAGATCGATTCTCACCTGCAATTGGCGGATTCCTCTTGTGCGACTACATCGCGATTTGGAGGTTTTCAGTGGATATTCTCGTTGTATTTTACCAAAGGAACGTCATCTCAAAAGAAGACACCTCTATACTTTGTGTCGGAATCAGAAGAGGTATACTCTTGGCTCTTATTTTGAGCGTTTGAACTTGATTTTTTTGTTTTATTGTTTTTCATATGTAGATGTATAACAAACGGCCATTGAACCATACATATTGAACCGCTAATGCACCAATCAATATTTTGCCTTAGCAGCGAACTAGCCGTTGAGGTTTCACAGAATCAAAAGCACAGTGGATATCTCGTTGTGACGTATTCAATCGATTTGATTGCAGTTCATGGAGTATTTCTTTACGAAACCAAATTCGCATAATAGAAAGCTTATTCGAAAGCAGCGAGACTTCGGACGTCCATTCGTAGATCTGGGAAGAATAAAAACTTCTTTTTAGACCACTTTATAGTTTAGAAAATTCAGCATTATGTTGGTGCGCGATTTCATCCCACTGTTTAACTTTCCGTCGTTTATGCCTCCGTATTGATTTCTTTTTGGTAGATATGGGCTGTCAAGAGGGATTTACCAAAACATCATCATAGGAATGTCCATCTGTGCTGGTCAAAAGCGTTCATGCTATGGCCGTTTTATTAGTGTGGAAATGCTGGCCATTCTTGTGCAATGAGCGAGCCTTCTTCAAGCTGTTTGAAGAGCTTTTTCTTGCCTTTTAGGTTCGAGGGTCTATAAACTGAAGTTATTTCGTGAGTCATAAATTCAAAGTGTCTCTCATTGTGTTTGATAGTTGGCTGAATAGAAAAAATTACACATAGTTCGTCATGCTTATTAGAACTCTGAGAATGATTAGTTTAGAAAATGAAAGATTGGGTATACAACCTCTGTCGTGCTTGTCGTTTGGAAAAAGAAACTGATGACGATAGTAGTTCGTTCATGCAACAACATCCGTCTCATGTTGAAGGTGTGCGCAATAATTTTTTTGGTTTGCTTTCGATAGAGTCTTATGTTTATGTTCGTGATTGTTTCCTTAGTTTTATTTATTAGCTCCCTCCCATCGGTCGACTCTTCCGTCGTCCATAGGCGGGCTATCTATTTATTCTGATCGATCTTCTGAAAGTATGCTCGATACCCCAAGGAGTGAAGTTAGCCGGGAGTTTGAGGTTTTTGGTTTTATTTTTGCTTCCTCTTATTTCTCTTACAGAATGTTTTGGACTGAGAAAGCCTTCGTTATTCCGTTACAATCTTTTGTTTTCACTTCATTCTTATTCCTTCTCGTTCAAAGAAGATTTTCTTTTCTATGGTTGAATGAATTAAAGCGGAAATGAAAGATTTGACAAAAATATTACTTGAGCTGCTAACAAAATAGTTCTTATGAAGAAAAATTAATTACAACAGAGGTCGCCATGGTCAAATGTAGAAGTTGTGAAATTCCTTTCTTTGGCGAGGTATTTTGTCTTCGTTTGCTAATATGCCTGGCTAGAGATGTGTTTATTTTACCTAATTGCTATATATCAAATCATGCCTTATCCTGCTGTACATTTAGCTTTTGCATGATTTTCTTTTTTAGTCAGTTTGCCCACAGTACTGTCAGATATTACCCGCATCTCTTTTGGCAATATATCAGATGTTTTGACTATTAGCCTAAGGTTCCTTAAAGCACGCGCTTGAGTTGTGATCCCTGATTTTCTGTTTTAGACATAATTAGTTATCAAAAGGTTTAAACTTCTGCAAGCCGGGTAATATTTGAAAATTGTGCATGAGTTACGCCTGTGACGAATCGTGCTTAATCTAAAGTTCTTCTTGGTCTCCTTCAAGTTACTTAAATGGGCCTTTCGAGGTGACGGCGTCTCGATCATCTCGTGGAGAAGAAGAATTACATGCGTTTGAATTCGTGTACAATCCTAAGCGTGTATCACGTTTCAATTCTCGTCTCTGCGCCACTTCAACATCGATGAACTATGGGACAAGATCGATTTCAAACCCCGTTACACCATCCGACACAGTTATCCTCATGAACCCAGGCCGTACCGCTTCCAGTGATTTCTCTTCAAATCCATCCCTAAAGCTGGAGGAGGCATCATCGTGGAGGGATAATTTGCCGCGATGTTCGTTTCTACGATACTCACTTCCCCATACCTTCAGCGATGTGAGTTCGAGGACTTTGCTCGGGATTTCACGATCGGATTTGTTCTGCAGATTATATTCTAAGAAAAACATGGCGAGATAGCTTTATGTAGCTTTATAACGATTAAAAAATGTCTGGAAGTGGTGCAATATCTGCTAAGTCTCATTATCCCTTCCTTGTAAAAAGGGGCTTTTAAGAGGAAGCGTCAAGTTTTTTTGCATCATTTCCAGAGTGTTTTGCGTTCTGATGACGCCACGCTTCTTTCCTTTTGTGATTTGCAGAAGCAGTTCGATCGTGAATTGTGTCATTGGGTGTACAGCGGCATTAACTCTCATTGTAATTCATATGAATCTAATCCCAGATCATTGGGTTACGCCCGTTCAAACTTCATTTGAAACGCGAAATGAACCCACCTCCTGCGATAAAGTCCCTCAATGATGAAGCAGTACCTGATGTTCGGGATCATCGTGTGAGCCTAACTGTTGTGAAAATGCCGTCGTGTAGTAGTATTAGTGACGTGCAGAGACGACTTGTATTTAGGCAGTGTGTTGTGTTGTGTGGTATGGAAACCTTCAGTGGTACTTCTTTTTTTTAATAATCATCCTTTACAGAAATCAAAAAGAACACACCTCCACTCAAGAAATTTCCGAAATCACAGCGGCCAACGTCATGTTCCTTCCACTGCTGTGGTAAGAAAGTCCAGTAATCAAAGACGACATCGCAGAACAGGTCAGTTCTAGTGTTTTTCGAAAGCATTGGCTCGAGAGCCTTCATAAATTCTCCTTGGTTTGAAGTCATTTGCAATATAAAGTTAGAAGCCCATCGCGTTTTTAGTATAGTTTGTAAATGATAACTTATTATTGTTCTTCGATGTTAAGATTCTTTGGAAGGGCCGCGGGCATCGTCGTCCGCATCCGCCTGTTCTTCTGTAACGTCGGGCCATCCCAGTGATGAAGGAGACGATGATTCGACCAGCTGTATTTCACAGCTGAGCAACCTCTCTTGTGGACCACCGGTCCCTCCTAGGTCTTTGAACTTTTTATTATTTTTTTATTGGCTGCGATGTATTAATTATGCACAGTTACCATTCCAGGACGCGTCTGCGCCCTCAATACTCTTCTGCATCTTCTTCTACCGGGGTTCCTGTGAAGAGATTGGCTGTGGTATATAACGATTCCATTACGTTTTGCTTTTTTTNTTTTTTTGTTGGTCCAGTTCTTCATGAATCACTGCGATCATTGCGTATGTAGTAGCTACATTACAGTCTAGTTATAGTGAATATTTGTAGGACCATATGTCTCACATGGGCTCACCTCCAACTCGCAGCCTTATAGACGAAGTTATGGAAAATGACAGCAGCGGTGAAACTATAAAAATGTAAGTACGAATAACTCATACAAAATGATTTAATCCTACTTCTTTGCATTCGTTTATTCAGGCATGGAATTGTTCCATATGAGAACCCAGAGAGCGGATTCCGCGGTGGACCAGGTTTCCTACCCCCAGCGGTTGATCGATCCAACAAACCGGCTAAACTGCGGCTCTACGATTACGATGAAGAAAAGGTGCCCGAGGAAATGACCATACACGGTTATAATAAGTAAGCGTATATTCCCAATTTTTCGGGTCATTGTGTGTTTAATGCTATACATACTGGGAAACCGGGCTAAATCAGTAATCAAATCTGAACAGTTGGAGATTTCCTCACAGTTGTTTCAAGAAGTGATTCAATGCAAAAGCTGATTTAACCTGAATATGTGGATTTATTATTCTTCATTTTATTCCGACGCTTATGATAATTTAATAACGGAAACAGCGGCAAATCAAGCATTGCATAGGCTGCCATCAAGCAGTTCATGTCTTCTAGTGGAAACGGTCGCTTATTCTGCAGCTACCCTCCCGGAATTACTTTGGTGTATAATCTGCCATACTCCTGGTAGTTGCGAAAGTTCTGCCGTATAATTTTGCCTTATAATACCGTTATCATTAGAAGTGATCAACGAAAGATTTGTTGGTGGTCTTGAGTTTTGTCGGAAAGTTTTGAGTTGTATGCAACTCTTGTGTTGTATGGAAGTTCTACTGGCGAGCTACAGTAAACCTATTCAGATCAGGCAATAACTTCATACGCACTTCGAGAACACCCCGAGCAAGAGCAAGTTCAAAGCCGAGGGACATGCGAGATCCCCCTAAGGTAAACTATTATATATATTGGTCAATATTTTTACCCTATTTTCTTCTCCACTCTTCCTTGTTTTGCTTTTGTTTTGTTTCTGGGAAAAAATTATTGTTTGATTTTCGGTGAATATGCAATGCTTGTTCTTTCAAACATATGGGAGAAGGTTTTTTTACCGCTTGTGCTCGACTAGCTCCGGCTTAGCTTTGGTGGTAGTAAAGTTTCAGCAAATTGGTCAATATCAAGCGAGTTTTTCGTAACATGTTGCTTTGTCGAAAGGCTAATAATAGAGATTCTGCCGATTAGTTTTTCAGTACTGGGCGGGTTTTGGTAAGCAAGCGTCTGAAGAAAGTTTCCTTTCTGCTTAATCTATGCAATGTTGTACCAATGTATTGCGCGAATGGCTTTCTTTCATGGATAAATGCTGGACTCGCCATTTCAGTCTGCCGGACCGCTAGGCCGATCACGTGAGCTCGACTACTTCAATCCTGTCCCCTTAGACAGAACCCATTCTATGCGAAGCCCGGCCCCGTCTGATATCGAGTATATTAAAATAGATGCAGAAAAAACTCAGGTAGTTGCTTTTCACAGCAGGTTTCTCTTTTCTTTTTTTCCTTCTAAGAACTTAAATCTACTTGTAGGCAGTGAAGCAATCTATTGCTCAACGAGCCACAGTCGATTGATGAACTGATGTCCCACTAGGTGCGACACAAGTAGATTGTTTTTACTTCTTCTTTTTCTTCTTCTTCTCTTCTTTTTCTTCGTGTTTTTAATAGACGACGAGATTTACTTCTTAATATGTGATTTGTAATATTCCTAACTCACATTCCGTGCCAACCACTCTATCAATTTTGTTGTATAGCTTAGCATAGTTACCATGAGGGTTCCGTTCATGGAATCGTGATGACCATTGCATGTGATTATATTATTCGTAGTTGTAGTCCATCTGCAAAATCGCCTTCAACGAATTTAATTTTCCTAGGAAAAATCCATCGAAAGAGTATTCCTGAATTGTGTCAAAACACAGGGAATAGCTAAAAACCAAATTTAAAGATTGAGCCGAACTTTCGAGTGACATGGTTACATGATAATCTATTGATTACATACTATTTCACTTGAAATTAGGGCAGTACAGCTTCGTTTCGAGCTAATCTTTAAGTAGATGATCAAACGAAGCTTGGGGTTCGCTTCTGTGAACTCTCTAGCATAATGGACGCGGTATTTTTCTTTATTTTGAATCATGCCGTGAAGTATGGATTCAATTGAGGCAAGGTGGATGTGCAAGCTATTCGTGGACGATGTCTTTAAATTGATTGCATAGGATGAGCTAGCGCGACTCGTCCAAGGATTCAGTCTCAGTGATCGAGCTTTTGTAATTCGCATTTAATTGTTAACATAATTATAATCGATTGTGGAAGTTCCACTTCATTTGAATGAATTTAAATTGATAGGAAAATTGTGATAATTATTGTATCTGTGATCATATCATAAATTCTTCTACTGTCTCGTATCATTGTCATCCAGTTTATATGCATCAAATCCTTCGAATGTGGCTGGTATGCCCAGCCAAATAGGCTCTTCTATAACATACTGGAAGCAGCTGGGCGGTTGGGATGGGGAGGCTCCGTGCTCCGCTTTCTAATATGTATGGTCTGAGGGATCAAATCATCGAATGATACCCGCTGAGAGCAATTGAGCCTTTAAACGAGATGGATTGAGTATGACATAAGTTTTGTGTGAAAGGACAAATACCCTAGACCGTGGAACGGCTGTTCTCTGCACTTTTTTGTCTGGGACGTTACCGAAACGGAATTGAGCAGCTGAAAGAAAGGGGGGGGGGGGGGGGTGACAGTTTAAGGTGGGTACACAACATATTGCGCGACTGCAGTCAAAGCTACCTTTGAAAAGCTGCCTTTAAGCAGTCTACCGGAGCATGGCGACCACTAAATCAACTTTTATTGTTACAGGACTATGTTTTATTATTTCGTCTACCAATATGATTCGTTAGGTATGACTGCAGAAAATTCCAAATTGAAAGGCAGACATGTTGGCGTCGTAACAGCGATTCGCTGATTCATTCCATATTGAACGAAATATTAGTTTATATATGATGGATCAGATGTCCATAACACCTCGCTTGGTCAGCAGACTTTCTGAAGTGATACAGGAGGATATAGGGGTTAAGGTTCATACTCCGACTTAATGATTCTCGATAAATATGGAACTTCAATGGCGAGATCCCATTTCAACTCAACCTTTGTTAGTTAGAATGATCAGTTTTTGAAAAAAAGTTGATAGAGGTTGCATTAATGACAGTGTAGTAGTGGAATTCGAAGGTTCGCAGAAGATGAGTAATAGACCAATTTTACGAGTTTTCAATTTCTCGTAAACGGTTGTTCCTAGCTTATCTAGATTTCCGTAGTAATGCACACAGCTAGATTTCAAAATCCCTGAATTCAGTTACATCTGAATATCTCAGCAGTATTTTTTACCAGTTTCGATTATTAGCCTATTGCCTCAAAGGAAATAAAGGACCACTAGATAAGGGTTTTATTTGGAGCAGGCTGCTCCGAGTTTTGCTCAGTTTCTTACATGAAAGCTATTCAGGTTATAACAACCCTGCTCAGATTTCAGTCATAAATAATGGCTAAGAGGTGCTAATAAGGAAGGTCTTTCAGGGCGTGGGACGCTTTTTGAAAATGGTTTTTTTGCATGGTGTAGGGGCGTGAGCACTGAGTATATAACTATGGTCCATTTCCGCTAAATGGCCTTCTGAATGCCAAAAAAGGAGTGAAAATGATTTTGCCAAAAATTGCCGTTCTAACCCACTAAGCGTCGTTCGTTTCAGTCATGGCGTCGACTGTTCGCACAATAGAAGGGGCCGGTGAAGGCGACATTGAAAATAATGTGAACGGTAGCCAAAAACGGAACCCACATGTTGAAAAGTGCGGGGAAGTTTCATATAGGCTATCCACGGTTAAGCTGCCAGAGGCGATGGATGGTGTGGTGGATAGCGATGTGGATTTCGATGACGGACTACTTAGATGGGTTGAT
>UZAF01016716.1:0-34853 GCA_900617895.1 Haemonchus placei
TGAATTTAAATAGGGTACCGTGATAGGGTTTTCAGTATTGAAACTCTAGAGGAAGGTGTTCTTACGAAAATGTGGTTCACTATCACACACGCATGGTCCAGAGATCGGACCCTGACCGATACTCGGCCAATCTGACCAGGCCTTCCTTCCTTGCCCGGGGTCGGTTGATGTACCAGACAAGTATGGGGAATGAAAGCACTCTTTTTATCCGTCCACTTTCTAAATATTATAGATCTTTCAGAGTATGCCACCCTAATTAAAAACAGCCTGACGAAGTTCTTATTAAGTTGGCAACTTCAACAAAAAATTCTCCCAGAAGTGCAGGTTTTATCCTGCATAATAAATCCGAGATCCCTAGAAAAACCCTTTTGAATGTTCAGGAAGTTGCGTTGCTACTAGAGTTGCTCAACTTCAGTAAAATCTGCTCTGCTTTGAATTAGTCACGCACCTCAGGACAAGTGGGATGACTTGGCAACTAACTCTAGTTCCTGGCACAGTTGCTCACCTTCACAAAATGGAATCTCTTTGATAGACCATAGGCTCATTCAATTGCGTCAACATCTTCTCATAAAGTTCACTGCGTAGCGTACTCTGAAGAGAACGATATTTGTCAGACACGTTCCTCCTTTTTTATCCTTGGTGGACTCCAGGATTCTGAGCCGTGCGGGTCAGTGGTTTCTTGCCATGCCATCCCAAGTACTTTTAGCTCTTCAAAGAAACATCTACAGATTCATCAATGAACTCTCAGAGATCGCTCCCATCTGTAGACCCCAGTCCTAGAAATCCTTCAATCGCCTCAGGGTTGCCTTATTATTATAGTTCAGTTGTGCAAGCCGTAAACCATCTACAGACCCAATTTCCGCGAATTTCGGTTGGTAGGGTCGGTTGGCCTGCTGCTCAGGCTTTCGCTAAAGAAACTCACATCTACCTCATTTAATATTCAGGAGAAGATAAAATCCTCCTGGAATTACCCAAAAATCTGCTTTCACTATTGAAGGAAGATTTCAGCCATAGGGAACCGTCCAAGAACGAAGTCACGCCCCTCCTCCTTCGTCACCATTGAGTCCGCCTCTTGAAGCCGACCGAATATGTGAGGCTGGCTAAGTGTAAGGCAGTCGTTTATAGCAAAATCGCCACATTGTTTGTTTATTTAGCGGATGTCCAAATGAGCGTCACATAATCGAAACTTCACGGACTGCATCCTTCCGCTATTATTGAAAAACTTCAATTTTCTTCTGATCTAATGCTCAATTCAGGACTTTTAATGATCTGTCTATCGAATTATCTTGAAAGTTCCTCCACAATTCTCTAACATCAGGAAAATTAATTTAATTCATTTTTTTTNTTTTTTTTTTGCTCTTTTCTTCATTATGCTCCCAGGCGCTTTGTCCTCTATCATTATGAGAATATGGTCATTAGGGAGGCGCGATAGTCAGCCATCACTCTGTTGCTCTACACCCATGTGAATACCGTAATGTGTGACGTTAGGTTCGAGATCAGAGGCATTATATTCCTTTTAACGCTAATTCTAGCCGTTTTGTTTGGTAGCATTTATTATTAATTTAGCCTCCAGTTGATGCAAATAACGCTGACGTCTTTTTCTTAATTACTGAATGCCAAATGCTAATTTGGAAGGAGGATGGAGGGGTGTAGTAACATGGGGCACATCATCCTGGTCCGCGGTTGAATCCCAAGTCGCTATCCGTCAAGGCAAACCAAGAGCTCCATCCCTCCGGGGTCGAGATATTAGTACCAGAGTGGCCTGGGAGGATAAAAGCTTGGATTCGAACACCGGCTGGCCACTGCAACTCATTGTATAGTCCAGATACTCTATCAATCTTCTACTACGATTCTGACTGTAAGTGGAAGGCGGAGGCGCATCCTGGTAACGGGCTTGATCAACGCAAGATAGAAATCCTCTTTCCTTTTGATTTTGGACAAATATATTCGATTTATTGGCTGTCTCGATAACTTATTGATTCGACAAAATAGCATAAACAAGCGGTACAGAGCAGAAAGAATTCCAGAAATTCTTAATCGACTCATTTAAAACTCCGGCAGAATTATTGGATTGGCTCATAAATCCTGATGCTTTATTAGAATGTTATAAACAATTCCAAGTAATAAATGTGTCCTCAGGGTGTCTCAGAACGTCATGAAAAAAGGGCTCCCGTACTTAGGCTCTCAGACTCCGCCGAGAGCCATTGGTACCACTGAACAGCAGTCTGGTTCTTATGAGCAATTTGGCACGATATTCGCTTCCATGATGTATAAGATCCACTGAAAAAGGGCAAAAAAGGGAAAAAACTAAAAACAGTCAAAGGAAAGCGGAGATTATTCACTTTTGATGTTAGTCAGTAGCCAGAGAACGTTTTTTCGAAACATTTCGGGCCAGCATCGTTTATGGAAAACTGTGAACAGGCTGTACTGAGTAGGTGCCTAGAAATTCAAGCCGAAAGGATATGTTTGGCTCGTCTGCAAACTTCTGGACTTCTTGGACTAAGAGAGAGACGAACAAGATTTTTTGGGTTAGAGAGCAAGCTCCTGCATTGAAGTCGCTGTAGACTATACACACACACACATAAGAATGGCTTCGGTCAGAAACCGAATGCATGGCGCACCACAAAAGTATTTACCACCGTTGATAGTTCACATTTTTCAACACTACGGAGTCTAACATGTGTGTTTTCTCTGAAAATGACTTTTACTCGGTGGGAAAAGCACGAAGATTCTCTCAGTTTTCCAAACTTCTCGACTTTTCGGATTTGTTGAGCATGACACATACATGGCACACCCCGAGCACTCTCCCCTTTCAAGTACTGCCCCTGGATTGAAATAAGGAACCTCACAGCTGGTGAACATAGGCCGGAATCGATTCCGAATCTTCCAGAACGTCCTCGCCTCTCCTTTATTTCTTTTCTTGTTCTTCGAGCATCTAATTAAGGGTTCTTTCTTCGTTAGTTAGTCTCTGGAACGCCGTATTTCGTTGAAATGAGCATTAAGTACTCCAGGAAAACCGCCAACGTTCAATATGAGACCTGGAAAGCACACAACGAAAACGAAGGGTACAGAAAGATTGGAATTCAAAGTGCTCTCGCCACTTCCCTGGCTTCTTTCAGAGTGAGGATGGCCAAAACACCATAGAAATAGATTTTTGAGTTGGAAATTTGTTCTTGAAAATGCAGTCATGGACGAGAACCCTTCAATACCTGCTTCATATTGCTAGGATGCAATATTCAAGGATTAGTATTTTTCGTATGATCTACCCATGTCGGGAAAAGTAACTGAGTGAACTTCGAGGTACAGGGGAGGAGGGAGGTGGAGGGGTAGGGGAGGGGGATTGGCAGTAGTACTACAGGGTAATTAATACTAATATATGGTTGTATGGCTATGATGATATGTTTTTCAGCTTAGTTCACCTGGTCCGTCCTCGATTTTGCAAAGTAACGTTCTCAGCTGACTGCTGAAAGCGAAGGGAACCACTAGCGCTCTTCAGAATGAACTGAATGAAGTCATTGTTCCACTCTGATGGTCGGTATAAGGCTCATTAGTTGAATTCTCGGATGGGAATGCACAAAGGAGAGGGGATTCTGAAATGAATCGACGCCATTTGCTATAGAATAAGAATCCAGGACAAGAAGTCTGCATATCTATCAAAGGCGTGGCGGATCTTTGAGCGGAAATGATCTATGCTGAGCGTGCTCCTTCGCGAACCCTTCAAGTGTGTAGAGGAACTCCAATAAAAATCAAAAGTGGCTATAGTTTGAAGAATTTCGTAGTGGACATTATTTCTGATCTTCGAGCCTGACTTGTACTATTTAGAGTTTTTTGCCGTCATAAACTCTCAGCAGAGAAACCTTTCTTGACAGATTTTTTGCAAGACTTCCGTTCAAAAACGGAAACGATTTCGTTTCGCGTCCACACAAGGGGAATTCATTCGAAATCAAAATTTCACAAACTGGAAAACTACTATATCGTTCAATGGCAAACTTATTCGCACTTTATGACTACATCAACCACTAAACGAAGTAATAAAATTCATAAAATTTATAAAGAAGCTTATTCTATGCATATTTGGAAGCACAGAACCAAGCCTCTGAGTAAAGCCTTTTAAGGGCTCTGAGGCGAAAAAAAAACAGATAGGTGAGGAATGGTTCAACTCTGTTTCGCTCTTATAATCGGTGGCGTATGTCATGGCAATGTCTTCGACTTGGATTTATCTTGCACAAATCTGGAAGCTGGACTGTAAAGCTGCTAGAATTGGTCACTCACCGATATGAAGTACCTGAGAATCTGAGAAAAGGAAGGGAAGGTGTGGGGGCATGCGCTCCCTCGTTCAACTTCCGTCAGAATCGTAGTGACTTACACTTACCCCGTCTGCTAATGTTTAACAGAAAAAAAAACTAATTTTCAAAAAGTTTCTGGCAGGCAGTTTTTTTTGTGAAGTAATCTTCTTCAGGAAAATTACCTCTAGTGAACCGTGATGGTAAATCTCCTGACAAACGCACTATGTAATCCATTTAAGCTCTAATTTCCATTAACCAAGACGACTACTTGACCAGCCACTATCGTGAGTGCAAGAAAAAAACTGCTGGCCCTTGCAGTTTCATTTCAGTTCAGAACAAATTTCCAATAGTTATACTGAATAGCCCAACTCCCTCAAAGTTCCTCCTCCTCACTCTTTTCCAGAAGCAATTTTGTTTCCGACTGAAGCCTTTCGAAATTTTTCTTTTCATTTGATTAGTGGGGGCATAGTCGTATGTTCTCAAGCATTTCGCTCATTCATCATCGGAACAGCTTTCCGGGTGCACTTTGACTGTTCCCAGGGGTGAAAGAAACTTGAAGGGACGGTCGTGGTGTCACTTGTCGCTGCCCCGCATTTGTTATTTTCAATTATAACACCATGGACAGGAATTCTTAGGTTCCATGTAAGATTGTGAGCGCCTTAGCCACAACTGTAATAACTCATAAATAAAATTATTAGAGAATCCTGAAAAGAAGTCAAATGAGTCATGAAAACAGGCCAAATCGGACAATACCTCGCCAGTTCAGCTTCGTTCCGGTCTTGAACAGCCCACTGCGTAAGAAACCTCGTGAAAAATCCGGTAAGGTAAGAACGGAGACAGAAAAATGGTACGAAAAAAAACTCCAGGGATGGTTTGGTTCCTTCCTTCAAATTGAAGGATGCCATAAGCTACATGTGGCGAGATTGACGAGACACCATGTGTTTGCTTGCGACGTACCTCAAAAACCCACCACTGTGACGAACTCCGTCCTCATTTAGTTTGTTCTATGACTTGGGATGACGGTGGAAACAAACGTCATTTCGAAGTTTCTGTTGTTCTCGCTTCTACTAGCTTGAAGTAGGGTTTACGAAATGGGCAGACTTTGTTATCTACAAGTCCTTAGGATTGCGTAGTTTCTCTCCCATCAGAATAGTGATTCTCTCTTCCTAAAGAAGAAAGTGACAACAACAATAGGATCGATCCTTCGTAGTTTGGTGGAAGCGAAAGTAAAGCAGTGCCCAAGACACCGCCCACAACTAAAAAATCACGCCCCTCGAAGCCTTCGAAGCAAAGTAGAACATGACGTCGTGCAAACAACAGTAGAAAATGGCCTCATGAGTGGCTGCACGTATTTTCTCCAAAATAGCTCTTCTTACCCCTTTATGGGACCATATAATCTTCTAAAGAAACTCTGAATGGTCGACTGAAAGAAAGGAAATGGACTAGCGGGGAGGAGAGGCGAAAATCTCTGATTTTCTGGCTAGCCATACTGTGGCTACTCTCTTTTATTTATTTATGTTATAATTTTTATTTTCAATTCAGATTTTATTTACCAGTTGCTTATCCAATTACCTCAATGACTGAATAGGCGCCGTTGATCTACCCCGCTATGACCCCCTAAAATCTCGCAATCGATGCGCCCTACCTCATTATCTCCTGCTGATTTTCGAAAACCGTCCTCAAACAGTTTTATTGATTTTTTCTTCGTCCTCAATAAATCTTATTGATTTTTCTTGACCCGAGATGACTTGATTCTTCATTTAGATCCTTTTCTTCGCCATTCAGCCAACTTTTCTATTCTTTCACTCTACTCCTCCCTTTCCTTTTTTTTTTATTCCGTACACTTATAATTTGTCACCTCCCTTTTTCGTTTGCTGGCTATAGGTGACCAAGAAGAAAATCTTATACTATATTTGATTAGTTAACATATCGTCAGAATCTTTGGTAACCAGTTCCTGGTGAACTGGGTGCCCTCAGCGGTTTTACACCGATTGGCCAGGAATTGGGCTTCTCACTGGTGGTAGAAATTAGTATGATAAAGCTATATTGTATATATTTTGTATTTATGTACATAATTTTGAGATTTTAGAAAGTGTACGCTTTATTTTCGAAAGTTTGGATAAATTAAACGACTGGGAATCTTGGATGTATGAATGAGGTAAAGCCTTCGAACTAATCCTCTCAAGTCGAAAGCGCCAGACTACTGAGGTTTTGGTCAACCCTGAGACCCTCTTTTGAATTACCTATCAATTCCAGCTTTTGAATGAGGCAATTGATTGGCTCCAGCTTTCGACTGATGTCCTACCCGAGCGAGTTGGTAAATCGACGATTTGCACTGATGACTTTGTAGTAACACTTGTTCGACAAAGTCCCAGTTGATAAGTCGCTGGCATAAATACTTGATTGATGGTAGGGGTGGACACGATGAACACGATGTTAGATCCACCACACGAGAAGCAGGTGTCGCTCTCTGGAAATGCTGACGGACTCCCAGAGTAGCTGCATCAGATTGATGACCCCCCAACACTTGCACTGGGAAACCGTCTGGATCCGTGCTTTGAGCTGTCTGAAGCTCTGCTCCTCTATTTCTTGCCTTCCTTTTAGAGATGCTTATTTGTCCTCCTCTTCGTATCTGTTACGTTTTTCCTACTAGTAATTTTTTTGAAATTATATCATGACAGTTTTTCGCCTTTTTTTCAAAACTATGGGTTTCATAGGTATGGGGGCGTGGCTTGAAACCGCTGGAGACAGAATGTGTATTGGACCAAAAGGACGTAGCCACGAAAAGCATGGTGCCTTTACCGAAACTACATTTGAGATTTCATAGTTTTGAACCCCTATGCACCCCTTTATCACATAACCCCATGGATTAAGACACCCCAGACAGCTAGTCAAGAAGATCCGTCAGATGGCTCAAGTTCTACAGGATAGCCATCCGAGTAACATGGCAGTTTTTTTTTCTATCTCAAGTGCTCTTTTGACAGTCTCAGGCTTCATCCCCATAAAATATTATTTTAAATTCTGACATTTTGGGCTATGCAGCTAGAAATTTTTGAGAGAAAATGTTTGTTTATGTTTATGTTTTGTCTGAAAAGAATATTATTGCAAAAAAAACAAAAACCTCCTCCTAATTGCTGTCTTCGTTTCATTTTCAAATTGTTCCTTCCGAACTGTTCATTTTTTTCCCTTTCCGTACCGTATATTGACTATGCGCTGCTTTACTTTCAAGAAGTTGCTTTCGAAGGCTTCCTTAACTGTGGCTATCACTGAATAACTTTGATGTTTTCATCTTCGACTAACAAGCCTGTATTCTGAAACTTGGATTTTGGTGTTGGTGTAATGGTGTCAACTGCAAACATCTACAAGGCGGTGGTTTTTTTTTTGACTCAAAAAAAGTACATATGCTGCAAGCTACAACTGTGCTCGAACATCATTATTCACATAAACGTGCATCCTACGGTGTGGTGGAATCCCAAACGCTTATTTCTACTGGATAGGGATTTCTAGAAAGAGTGCCCAGACGTATACATCCATGTGCGTAACATAAGGGCAAAAGGAGGTTAAGCTTAACATATATATAACTATAGATAGTTTAGTTAAAGGCACGGTTCACAATAAAAATGGTTTCTGAGATTTTCCTACAGTATGAATTTGAGGCCTTATATAATACCATATCTGTCGTTATAAAGGCGAAAAACGTCCTGGATAAGGTACAATAAGGAACCAGGCATTGTATCGTGTGTATGTTACACCCCTAGTGAACGAGTTTCAACGGCTTTGTAGAGGCTGCACTATGCTTAAGGGAACCAAAGTAGGAAGTTCAAACAACTTGTCATGACCCTTAGCGACAGTGAAAGACAATTCTGGACAGTTATGTTTTGATGTAGTCAGCTCTTTGCACCACGGGAGCAAGTTAAATCTCGTCCGAGCACCCCTTACATGGTCTCCTGTCACGGTAATCTCGTACAACCTCCACTTCCGCTACTTTTGAAAAGCTTAAAGTAGGCGGAATTTCTCTCTTTCTTCGTCACCAATGTGTTCCTCCACATCAACACTTCCGCTTTTCTACCTGAAAAGGGTACCTCAAAGTTATCGTGATTTGCGCCTTCAATATTGTGTTGGTATCTGTTTTGTACTCGGGTATTGCTCTTCACTGTGTATGCGTCACAATTTTTTGGGAGGATTCCTACTTTTTCACGGGTGTCGTTTGAAGCCTCTGAATTATGCCTTGATTGGCTGGCTGTCAGTATTAAAGCCTTTTTCAGACTTCCTAAATTTACAAATAAAAAGATTCTGATGTAATGGTAAAGGTCTGAAAAGGGGCTAATGTCGGTAGCCCACCAATCAAGGTATATTTATTCGAAAAACTTCAAAAAATATTCATAGAAAAAGGAATCGAATGACGTTTGGGAAGGTATCCTTATAGCGAGCGTATAGATGGATATGAGGATGACGATTTTTCGCCTTTTAAATTTTGGTTGGTTTTTTTGAAACAGATCGGTGTGTCAAACTTTTCTATTTGCCTGTAGGCTTTTTTTTTNTTTTTTTTTGATGAATAACGTTCTGGGTAGGTTTTCATGAAGGTAAGCTTATCGAGAGATTGACATAAATGTTTCGCAACCCTCACCACTCTTATAGCGCGCCCGCCAACTGTCTCTGGGAACGTTTTTCTTGAGAATTTCACTTCCCAAATGACTTCCAGTCCCATTACTTCCTACCTATAGGTCCTCCTTAATATTGTGTTGATTAATCGTATTAATCGTCTCTCCCCTTTTATTTCTGGCGTTTTTCCTATTTTCCTTTTCAACGTATCCAACACATTTTGTAAAAAAAAAACTATTCAAACGCCCTTGTTTTTCGTAAAGATGCTTCCTGGCGGAGAAGGTGGGAACTGTCAAATGGGGAACTGCCACTCGCGGCGTGCTCCAAGGATTGCATGGTGGGACGATACCCGTCCAGGCAAATTGAGTCTTCTATCCCCCCGAGATTGCCTGGTTAGGTCAAGGGAAGATGGCAGCTCCGGCTTGTACTTTGGCTGGCCTCGGCAAGTCAATGTATACGTTGCGGACGCATTCAAACGTTGCTGTGACTCTGTGCGGAAGACGAGTAGAGGGTGCGTATCAAAACAGCATTGGTTGACCCAAAAAACTCTTTATTCTGATTCAACAAAGCTCCAAGAAAAACAACAAATTTGAACAATTCTATGACCAGGTATCCCCAAATGAAAATGTCTCATGGGAGTGGATTGTTTTTGGTCAATCATCTTGTCAATCAAGTAACCACATAGAACTATGGCATGCTGTTGGTCACTTCACCTTGGACGGCACTAATCTGTGGCATTACTTGTTCTACATGTGTTAATATCTTTGTTAGTTTGATTCAATCCTGGGCAATCACAACAATTTCGCAAATGCCCTTTTTGAGTTGGATCATTACTTCATCCCCCCCCCCCTCCCAGGTAAGGTGAGATGATAATTACAATGGCGGGAAAAGCTCTCTTAGAAACTCTCAATTTCCTTGGGTAATTTGGGAAACTTCATTCACTGCTCTGGAGGACCACAAAAACTGCAATTTTCCTCTTTTCAGTAACCTGCAGATCTTACTATTCGGCAATAAAGAAACTAATAGCTTTAACTGAGTTCTTTTTTACCGTAGTCGGCGTTGTGCTAGTAAAACCTTGAATTTTTCAGCACATCTTTCATGAACATTTCCAAATTCACTCTGTCCAGAACGGTTTTTGTTTAGGCTTTCATGGAATGGTTGATTAATGAACCTACACAGTGCATCTCGCGATTCCATGAAATGATTGTCGTAATAGCTAAAAAAAATCGGGAAGCTCTCGGACGATTGAATCACTGGAATCATTCCTTTTGTCCCGATCTTACCCTATACAGTCATTCTATCGAATAATCATCAAAGAAGGCCATTGGATTCTTATATTGAAGTTCATAGCGGTTAGATACTAATGCAAGTGAATTACCCGAATTATTGAGGAAATTAAAATTAAAATTGGTCCGGAAGGGTTTATTTACTAACATTTGATGACAAATCCAATTATTTCGGATTTTTAGTTAGTACATTTGTTCTTGGAAGTTAGGGTGATTGCTCTGAACTTACCATTAGAGGTGAAGAACCGACGTCGTTTTTGGTTGCACTCAGTATAAATTTGAGTTTCTGATTCCCACAAACTCTATTATTTACTTTATTTGGTCACGGCTATTTACTTGTTAGATTTATTCAATTTAATATTGAATTATGTTGTGCTTCTGAGACGATTTTTCTGTTTCCAGCACCCGTTTCAGCTCAAATTTCATTTTTTTTACATTTTTTTTGTGATTATCTATCCGAAGCTGAATTTTTCTAATCGTATATGAAATCTGAGACGAACCCGGTCGAAGCGTAGGCAGCAAAACGTCCGTTGAGGCTGCCACAGCCTACCGTATCACCGAATAAGCGATAATTAATCACAAATGTCGAATAGATTTCCAACAATGATCAGTTTACCGTAGACAGAGTGGCCAGGCGTGTTCTGTCGACATAGATTGTAATAAAATGACTAATTGCTGCTGTCACAACCAACTCATCTGTCTCATTTTGATCCGATAGCTTCATATATCTGTTATAACATCCGAACAGTTGCTTCATAGTTGATTAATGACGATAAGCAACACTCGTCCGGCACTGTTACTCTCTCAACGACGTAAGAAAAACTGCGCAGTACTCTCATCGCTATTTTCCATTGACTAGTATGACCTAATGGTCTCTGCTTCCAGCCATTGAATTCTGCAGATAGTTTCAAATAAGTCAATTCTTTCCCAGCCTTTTCATTATTTTTGGCTTGTTTCTATGACAAAAAAGTGGTTTTTGTTGTCTCAAATGATAAAGTTTCTGCAAGTGAATTTCTCTTGAAGCCGATCGGTCTCAGACGGGACGCACCACACTTTCAACACTTACCTAGAGTGTAGTAGGTGCTCAATCTGACAGTACCCAAGCAGATCTAGTAGTAGAAAGGTGCCCCGGCTATAAAAGGACCAATCCGTGGCCTCACGGACGAAACATGTCTTCTATAAACGGTGCTTATCAATATCATGTTTTGTAACGATGTTATATTTATTATTGCTCAACATTTAAAAAAAGTAAACGTCGAATAAATAAATAAACAAAATAAATGGATGGAATTGAAATTGACCAGTCATTCAGGTCGTTATTCACCTTCTATTCCAGTGATGCAGTTGTTCTATGAAAAGCGTCTCGAGAAGAGGTTTATAGGAACACTTCATTCATGCCTATCAACTTTCCATTCTTCCAACCAGGTGTTCAATGGGGAAATTATTTCGAAGATCGAAAGCCTAGAATTTCACTTATCACACCTACACAGTAGAGCTTAGGCCTATCCTCCAATCGCTCCGCGATTCTGAAAAGATCTTATGCATGAGTAACTCCTTCGCAGTCATATTGAGAACCCCTTCACGATGCGCCATGCGTACAGCCTTATTGAAAATCGTGGAAATATTTGAGTGTACGCTTGAGCCGAGTATCCCACGGGGGAAGCTGTAATGATGATTCTATCCGCATCCGTTATCTCGTGGAGAATTCATCTTTTCTCATTTGAATAAACACTGTGAGGTTAGCGACTGAGTATTTTGTATGCTACGGGTATTTTAAGAATTTCTGTAAGCTTCTGTAAATGTTTTTGGTTGCTAATTCATGCTAACGCTAATTTTCGAATAAAAACGGGTACCTCTAAATTACCGTGAACTGTGCCTTTAACTTATTCCTACCTATAGTTTTACCTACTTATTTATTTATCAGCTAAAACTGGGCAATCGTTTGGATAACCTTAGACGGTTTCATCCTTCACTAGTAGAGGTAACCTTTCCAAAGAATATAGTCCAAACAAATTAAAAAATAGAGCATTTCTTAGCATTAAATTTGGGGATTTCTAACAAATATATTGAGTCACGAGACGGAGGTGATGTCGTGGCAAGTAGCGTGCATGACACACGCATGATCCGCGGTTGGAGCCGCATCGGTATCTCAGTCCAACCAAGCCTTCCACCACTCCTGGATCGGTGATTTGGTACCGGACTCTTCTAATAGGATAAAGCCACTGACTCGTACATCGGTAGGCCACCGCAAGTCATTGTTTAGGCTACATACGCATTCGATACGCCACTACGATTCCAAATGGAAGTCGAGTGTGGCGGCGCACTCCAAAGAGGGATCACATAACGCCAAAAACTTTTGAATCTTCGTAATGAGTCACTACATTTGACCTCAACAGTGTGATTTCTGAGAATTGCTGGCTGGTTTTTTTCTCCTAAACGCAGTCATATAGCTTCAGAACGCTAAATTCGTCTTGGCAGTTCAGCGGTCATTCCCCATTTGCTCTTTCCCAGAGTTGTCAGTTTGCTCAGAGCATTTCTAAATTACACGATTTATTTCCAGTTTTTCTGGCGTTACGTGCAGCAATTAAATGCATGCAAATGTGGTAGTTCAGACGTAGAACGAATACGATTTTTGAAAAGCAGCATTTTTTTAGTTTAGATTTTTGCATGAATTGTTGAATCACAGAGAATGTGGAGAATATCATCCATATATTTTTCACAGTTAGCTGGGAAGGGTAGGGCTTAGGCAGTAGAAGCCGGTTAAGATCTCGCATGTATTGTAGCTTCATCAAAAAGAAGAAACTGATCGCGAACCGTATTCCTACAGTATCCCTGATCGTCAAATACGAAGTGCAGGCGATGCCATTCTTTCTACGGCACAATACATCTACAGGGAAAAGAAGTGCTGGAGAAATGTTTAGCCCAATGTTTTGGTTGTTCTTATAACAAGCGCTGTCAGATGAACAATTAACAAAGAGAAACTGGTGGGAGGCTCCCCGACCCATACTTCCTTAACTTGAAGGAATAAAATAAGCCTATGGAAGTCGTCCGTGGTTGCGCCCTATGCATTTGTTTCACGAATACCCTTAATGTGAGAATATGGGTCTGTGGTGACTGCATATCTTCTTATGGTTTTGTGGTTCTGTACCATTCATTTGTGTCAATTCACACCAGTCTCGCTTCATATGGTAACCGCTATAAATAAAGCAACACCTGGTCGTTAAATTTCGTATTAACTAGTTTTTATAAGGCTCATTTCATCAGGATAGAGTAGAAATTACTGTTGTCTAGGCGATTTCAGTCAAAGAAATCAATTTCTCTGAGAATTCAGCCACTTTTCCCTCTTTGGTTTGAGGCAGAAGATTGCGAATGTGTAGTTCTCAGGGTTTTTATGCTTTTCTCTATTGTTCTCATCAAAATCGATAGAAAACTCTCCAAGTTCTTTTCATTGCTGAACAGCCATTGCATTTCACACTTATATTCTTGGCAAGCCGGGCTCCCTAAATCGGTGCGAAGCTCTTTCTCTGAGCCAATATCTCTGAAGGATTCAGTTCATCCTTTCTTTATTCGTATGAATTGAAGTATGAGATTGGTGTGATCTTTCAGATGATTTGCTTTGGTGCTTTTGAAGTACTTTTAAATTTCACATTTTTTGGGAAAGTCAGGAGCAGAGGCGGGGCTAAAAGCAGCTTCTGACAGATCTTTTCGTTGTTGATCTGGTCATAGCCGTGATCAAAACCTCCAGTTTTATATGCTAGCTTAATCATCAATAGCTAGACGCTTTCTGAAGGGGTGCTCGACTGAGATTACTTTTAAAAAACTCAAAAAACCATAGGACTTGTCTTCTCTCAATATTTTTACAATTATAGCGCTGTAGTTGGACTATTGACGCTTTTCCGCCAGACTGTGGTAAAAATAGAAGTAGATGGTCCCTTGAGGCTCTGAAAGTAGTTTCAGGTCGAATTAACCACTCCTTGATCAATACTGTCATTTCTTTATCGCTTTTGTATTCCCTGATTTTTCATTTTTTGTTGATTCCTGCCCGATTCGTTTGGTTCAGTTCTAGTTCCTTTACGGCAGCGAACTTCTTGTTCGTGCCTTCTTTATTACTGGAATATATCACTGAGTTCTTGGTGAGGATTCAGTCCATCACTCGATTCTCGACTTCTGTCTTTCGAACTACATAGTCTGTGGCCCAGTTGGAATTTTATGGGACTGAGGCTGCAACAGGATTAGTGGTGATCTCTCTGAGACCGAAAGCCTTTTTCTGTGGGAAATGAGGCATTACGTGCTTCTCGAACAGTCTGTAGCAGCAGCTTAAGCCGCACATTGCACAGCGACAATCAGCACCGCTTAATTACTCTTTTAGAAGGAAGAAAAATCGGGTCCCAGCAGATTGAGCACACCCCTTTTCCATGGCAGGCAAACTGGTGTGAATAGGTGAAAATCTGACTGAATCAAGTCATCAAGAAACTGAGAAGATCCATGAAGTTTCAGCATGTTCAACAGTTCGTCTGTCTGATTCTATCAAAAGGGTGGTTGTGAAGTGCCAAGTGGCACCTTACTCGTATAGTGTGGAGATTGAGTCCCGAATTGATACAACCCAGGGCAATCAAGCCTCCCATTCTCCCATGATCAGTTTATTTGAAGCAGGTTTGTCTGGGAGAGAAAAAGCGCTGAATGTACAACGGCTGATCACGTCAATTCATTGTATAGGACAATCTGCAATACAAATCCATAGAGCTACCGCAATTCTGAATCAGAATTGAATGCAGGGCGCATCCCAAGTTCTAGATCATGGGATTGGTCAACACTAAAAGACTTTTTCTCTCGACTCGCCATTGAAGTTCATTCAGTTACCTGAGCTTACCTGAGGCAAGATAGCTTGAGAATTGGAAGTCCAACCCTTCCTTTGTTTGAAATTAAGATTAGTCCATGCTCGACCTTTTTGCAATCTTGGCATGATTAATTAAGTCAGGTGCTTCTTTTTCAGGTCTTTCAAGATTGAGACTCTTTACCAGGCCAACATTTCAGCATCTTCGCCTTCGTCACAGCCTGAAGTGGTCCATATGCTTTGAAAAAAAAAACACTCTGACCAGATCTAAAGCGAGGGTCTACCCAAACATAAGCACTTTGTTGTTGAGACCAACAACCCACGCTCCTACACTTTCACCTCCAGTAGAAAGTAGGTTATTCGTTAGCACCTGGCAGAGTTGGTCGTTGGTTTCAGCTGACCAGTGTTCGAACGCCATTATGGGATTATGGCAGTTCGGCTCTGCTGAGTTGGTATAACGAGAAGACTGCCCGATGGAATAACGCAAAGCAAACCTGCTAGACACGGATTTTCACATACTCGCTCATGCGTGAAAATTCGTTAAAAATGCCTCAAAGTAACCGTAATTCAATTTTGAAGTGAAACCCACACGGTGCGGGAAGGTATGGGACCCAAAAAGGCACTTTTTTTTTCGAAATGTTTTATCTTCTAGGCTGGTTGACAAAGTTAACAGCCAGCATTTCGTCCTTTGACTCGAGATTCGACTTTTCACACGTCTAAAGTCTCTCATGCCTGATTCATTCTTTGAGATTGCGCCGCGCCTTTCACCTGCTCTTTCAAACTTGGAAAGATTTGTGCTTTGGAACGAGTAACAGGGTGGAGCACGTGCACAGCTCAGCCCAACCTGCA
This sequence comes from Haemonchus placei, assembly GCA_900617895.1. Taxonomy (NCBI): domain Eukaryota; kingdom Metazoa; phylum Nematoda; class Chromadorea; order Rhabditida; family Trichostrongylidae; genus Haemonchus; species Haemonchus placei. The sequence goes on from UZAF01016716.1 coordinate 15,858, forward strand.
AGGCGCGATGGAGTCAATGACTTCATAACTTGGCTAAGTTCGAATCTCTTGATGGTCTACCCCCTTAGTCTTTAAGCCATCTTCCTTTGACAAGGAATCTCTATGAGGCAACTACATTTTTCGAAAAGTTGGATGTCCTTCCGAAGTGGGCTCTCCTACCAGTTCAATTGGTATCAACTCAGGGTGAAGTAGGATGAATACCGCTCATTAGTCGGGCAACAAACAATCTTGCCAGTGATGTGAACATCAAATGACCGGAGGATTTTCTCTGATGGAAGGGACGCGGTAAATGGGATTTTGTGATGTAAATCAGTCGTCAACTTTCTCACGACACTTATTTTTATGCAAATGTCCACTATGAGAAAGATGGACGGTTGACGACTTCGGGCGGCAGTCGTAGCCTATGCCTGAGGCGGCGTTGACAGCCAAGCTGGCATTAACTTTCGATCTTGCGACTCTTCACAGACGCTCATTTCAACTCACTTAACTCATTTCGTTGTCACCTCGCTAAGCACTCTTCGCGAGATCCCCGTATGGGCTTTTATTGAGCAGGCAGATGGGAGAAGTGGTGTGTTGTGCTTTCCTGATCTTTGCAGGAGCTTTTTGAACTCTTAACTTTTTCAATCAGTGTTCGACTTCGATGATGGTCTGAAATGAATTAGAATATTAATCAAGAATAAAAATTACTTCTCCAGCTCTCCCAAGATTTATGAATAAGTTTGGCTTGCTTTTCCTTAGTTATCTGACCCGATGAAATCCTTTCTTTTCCACTCTTTTTCACTGTTTCTTTCCCTGTTCGGGCAAATGTCATCTCAGAAATTTATTAGAACTAAGATGCCTGTGAATAATTTCTCAGTGACATCGTCCACGATTTTCTAAACACCTTTCTTTATTTTCAAAAAATTTACGACTGTGGCCAAAGAACACTAGGAATTCAAATAAATATGTTTGTAAATATGATCAATCAACATTATTATCGACTGAATATGACTAACATGATCCATTTAAATTGGGTAACAACACCCAGGAGGTGTTATTGTATAGGTTATTGTCGTCAAAGGGTTTTTCTTAATTTTTTGGATCATTGAAACATGACCATTCCCTCGGAATAGATCGACCTTTTTTCCGGCCACCGATTTTCGGATGTCAGGGATCTTGTTAAGAAGAATTTTTCCAGTCCTTGTCTGTCATTTTGAATTTTTCTCAACTCGTCTGTTTTTTTTTTTACTTTTTATCGTTTCGTGCTCGACTCCTGTTCCCTGGACGAGGATAATACTTATATTGTTCTGTGCAGGATAAACATAAGCAGGGGTGTGGTGCACTAAGAACGAAATTGTCGCGTCGCGGCGAGAAAGACGCCGCGCGCGAAGGAATGTAGTAGAATGTAGTAGCAAGTAAGAAATACAGGAACAAAAGAAATAACAGTAGAATCGTGCTATAAGTAATAATCGCATGGTGATAGAGCTGTATGAAGAACGCTAGAACAGTTATAATGAGTCAAATAGTCCGCGACAGCCGCATGCGGCGAATCGATTACACAAAACCGTTCCCACTGCCCGTTTCCCCATAAACAGCACTGCGGGTAGTTCAATCGAACTACTTACGTCATGCATTTCGCCTGCGACTGCTGCTCCACTTATATAGAAAAGCGCACCTGAGCTAAAGTTTTGCGAGTTCTAACCCATTTTGATTTTCCTGTCGAGATCAGTAGTTGCTCAGTAATCAATTTTGACCTAATAAAAATGAGGGGGAAGTTTTGACGGTGACCAAACCCGTTTGGGTAACAGCCCATGTATTAAGCTTTCATTTGAAACTGAGTTGTGCTGTCACCGTTCAATACCAAATGACCGGCTGCAGATGTATGGAAAGTCTGACTGATCTGAATAGTAAACTATAGATTTGGTACCAACGTCAAAAGGGACTCCAACTCGGTCCAAGCCAATCTAATATATTACCTAATAGTAGCAGGAAGTAGTATTTTTGATGTTGAGTAATCTTGTTAAAAACTCAAAATACGTCTCAAAAGATTCAAAACGGTAAACTGTATGGGAAGTTCGGGCTCATTTCAACACTTCGCTCACCTCGAGCTGCCCCTTTTCCCACTCCGCCTCCCCATCTTTCTCCCAAACTGGCTGAATGGGCCAGACGTGACTGAACGTGACTGGTGTACACTTGCCGGGCCATGTTTTTAATGCGTAAAACGTGTGTCGCACAAGTCTAAACTTGTTAAGACTTGTGTGACAATTGGGCGTGGCCTGAGGGCAGCGTTCGGGAACTGACAAGGAAATGGGTATGGTTTTTTTCCGACCGGGAACAAATTCGTCATTTCCTTAGGTCTGGACGGGATAAGCCGTGTCTTTAGCAATCATGTGAATTGCCAAGTGAGTTTTGCTAACTTTTGCACTTACAATTAGATGGTGAATTTCTCTTCAGTGATGTAATTCACTTTTTTCTTTTCGTCATAGGTCTTCCCATATGGCGAAGGTTACCCTGCATCGTCGAAAAGTGCCAAGTGTTCGAATCGGCGAAAGTGCTTCTGATGCATCTTACATCTGGAGAGCCTAATCAGAATCACAGAAGCTTTTGTATAGATTGATAGGGAGAATTATCAGGTCGGCTTATGAATTCGAAGTTACTTTCCCAGAGGTCGAAGTCTTTTCAGCGTTAATCAGCCCTTTTTCGGGATGCGCCTTGCATTCGACTTCTGTTATGAGTCATGGTGCGTTTTGGATATGTATATGACTTATAGGTGGCTAGTTTAGCTACAGACCACTGCTCTTATCCTTCCCGACGTGTTTGACCAGTTTGTAGGCACGAAAGTATGAGAGGTGAGATGACTTGGGCAAGTACCAATCCAGGATTTGGTCCCCGAACCTAATATTGCCCCACTTAGCACTACAAATTATTGTATTTGCCTGCACACTTTAATCATTCGAACGGAGTGATGGAAAGTGTGCTGATTATTGATAGCCCTTTTGTGGAACTCCTCACTTACCTTATACGCTCGAAAATTGGAAGTAATTAGAGTTGTAATATGGCTGTAATTGAACTACGTGGCGTGCACTGCAATGAGCACATAAAACTGACTTGTAATTCTCTTTCAAAAAGGCTCCCTTTTTTTGTTCGTAATTTTTTTCAACATCTTCAAAATTATCATCTTTGCAATGCTCCGTCCCCGAACTTTCCTTGCAACCCGCTAGAAGTGACTCCTGCCCTTAGTCTCCTCCATAAATTGAAAAACGTAGTCCCAACATGACTCAATGAATTACTTCATCACTGCAAATTCGGTCTTCAACGTTAGCATGGCGTTCTACCTCGTAAAATTCGCTGAAATCTCGTCCACTGAGCGTGCACCACAGATTCCGAGTTGCTCCCTTGGGGGCAGGGCCGATGAGAGTGGGGCGGGTCACCTCAGCGACAGCTCTCAGCGCACGTCTCTCGCCATTATCCAAATTGTGTTATCCAATTAAATTCACCAAACTTGCTTAGTACCACGCGTCCACAGCTCTCAATTCTATCACTTGCTCGGCTCTATTTCATCTATTGAAATTCGCCTTAAGTGAAGTGCATTGCATGGATACGGTAACGGAAATAGCCCTCAAGCTTGGACACTAAAAAGGCGGGGTCATCAAGTCAGACAGTACGGTATCGAACAGTTCTGGAACGTTCAAACTCACTAGAACACAGAGAGAGGACCTAGTGCTTTTAGAAATTTCGCTCATCCCAATTAGGGCTACTAACTGGTTGAGAATACCATCTCTCCGTAGGTGGGAGAAACTGCCGATAATTTCTGATGGATTTGAAAATATTGTGGTATACCTGAGTAAAGCTTGGAATATTCTTTCATTTATCAGTGCATGGACACATTTCAGGAAATTTTTNTTTTTCAGTTAAGGATTCTGGAGAAATTCATGGTCCAAATTTTTAATGGCAAGAGTTGATGGGGATAATCACTAAGTGAAACTTGTACTCTTCGTTAAGTAGTGGTTAGCAGCATTCGACCACTCTGAGGCAAGCTTACTTGTAACTGAGCTGCCTCTTCTCCTCTGGTCTTGGTTCAAAATAGCACACTGCTTGGGTAAATGCCTGATTTTCTCGATAAGAATTCAATTCTTGTTGATAGAATGATTACAATGCCATCATTGGGTGGTGGTTTCTCTAGAAAGGTGTTTTTGAGAACAGTTTACCTCAGAAACGAGCAGATTCCTAGAAGCGGGAATCGTAATGCCAACCTTGACCTCGAGACCCTTGCTCTCAGGAGGAAAAATTTGACCTTTGATGCTTCTCAAGATCTTACATTTCAAGACTGGTCTTAAGCCTAGCAGTCTATTTTCAGTTAGGGAGTCAATTACAAAGGGTAACTCTCGGAAGATCCTGATACGCAGGGCGAAGCATAATGTTAGGCTCCATTTTTCTGTGATTAGGACTGCGCGGGAGTTTGACAGGCTGATCAGATTGGGAGTAGTCACCACCAAAATCAGCACGTTCAAGACAGCTTCAAGCAAGTATCTTACATCATAGCTTGAAGTTGCTCGGATGTTTCTTTCTACTTCAGTGAGGGTCGTTCGGATTTTTATTGCAGGAGTTTGTAGTTTATATTTGTTGTGTTTTTATTTGTTTGCCTTTTTTCCATGTCTATGCACCTCGCAGGAGTGCCCTTGTAATAAGCAGATGACAACTAACAAACAAATTGTTCCTCGACTAACTCGTAACCATACTTGTCGATGGGTCGTAGATTATGCGTGCGCTCAGGGTACTTTCTATGATCCTGAGCTTGCAAGCTCATTATGACAGACCTGTCTCCACCTTCACCTCTCTTTATCTGATCCTTTGAAGCTGGCCTCCGCCACGACGAACTCCGTTATTGTCAAGTTACCGTGGCACATAAAAACATTGGCAAGGTGCCAGAGATTCTGATTTGAGTGAAAAATCATCGGGGTAGGAATTTTTCTGCAGTTAACGGCATGCGCTCGCGCTAAGCAACAGCTTGAGGTATTCTCTGGGAGGGTTTCACAGGAATCCTAAATTAACATAAATAGCCAAAAAATAAAGTGGTCGCACTGGTTACTCTTTCTGAGATATGGTGCCCAGCTCTCTTCGAATCATTGCTTCAATGATGTTTAGTAGCTTCCGAGGTCCCCACAACAACCTACGAAGATGGCCGTGTCTAATGAAGTTTCTTTCAATCTTCCATGTAGACTCTTCCGCTTGCTTTGAGGAGGGTCGATCCTTGGATTGTGTAGATGATGTCGGCGCTTTTTGTCATTCTACTTTTGGCAGCTTCGAACAGAAGAAAAATGCATATTTTATAAAATAGCCAGAACGGCCGGTGAAAACAACACCATAGACGGGGTAGAATGGTGTTAGCACGACTTTAAACTAATTTTCTCCGGAAAAGCGTCCAATATCCGTTGTGAATCTGATCTGTACTGAGTGCAGTGTCGCTTGCATCCGATTTTTTCGTTCTCCCATGTCCGCCACCTAGCGTGAACTTTATTGGCGAGCTAGTTATAGCTAGTTTCACGTGTATCCGGTTCTGAATGATAATTTGGGGGAAAAAGGATCGTCACTTTGCCCTCTTCGTTGACGACTAGCAAGCCTCTGGGGGCAATCAGTCGGCTTGCATATTGTCTCGGTGGCGAATTGAATTTCACGCGGCACGCCCTTAACTGGAGGTCGTTGTCATCGTTGTCGGACTTGTCACCACCATTCCTCCAATCCCTGTCCATTTGTTCTTGCGCCGTTCCCAACTACCACCTGGTGCGGTGCTGGACTTCCTCTGTTTTTGTCAGATTCGATAGCGAGTCTGTCCCGCTTTCGACTTCTTTCTGATTCCACCTCTAGAATCTTCTCTTAAGCCAAATATGATCGTGCTACTGAAGTTTCCAGAGAATTTATGCCGATTGTTCATTGGTATCGAATGCAGTAGCGGGGAAGCTGCATGGCCGGCCTGTGGCTCTCCTTCCGTGCTCTCCGTGAAAATGCAAGCCTACCACCTCACTCACATAAAAATTTGTGAACAGCAGTCGTGATCAGTATGTATACTTTTATTTGGACAGCTGCTGATCATCAGATTCGTCGGCTAGGCTCCAAAATGCCCTTGCAATTCAAAGCGAAGGTTAAAACCATGGCGCATTCTGGGAAGTCTGGCCACCCATTTTTTTCTTTTTCCTTATGCGATCGAGGAGAAGCGTTTATATGATGTGAACCGCATTTGGATACGTCGAGATAATCGAATAGACCGCTGTGGCGCATCCGCATTATCGCACTGATCCCTACACGATACGGAGCACATTGTCTTATTGAACACTTGATGACGTAGGGAATTGATTTATATGATATTTTGCATGGTTACAATTAATTGGTAATTAGGAGTGCAATTATTGAGGGGGAAGTGACTACAGTTTACGTGGACGTGTACCAGTCTCGATAGTTAACATTACGTTCGAAAGCGAGCGAGGTAGACGGAAGTTTTGCCAAGTGGGCGGAATCAGTCGAGGAGGCGGGGCCCGTGGTGGGTAAAAATTCAGTGAATGAGTCAGCCGCCGTGTTCAGATGGGTTTCTGTCGATAAATATGTTGGCTGACGAAATGATCTCATTGATTAGGTTGGTACGTAAGATAGGAGTCAGGAAAGTCATTCGAGAACAGGAAAAAAATCGATCGCAAGAAATGCTAATTCAGGAAGCACAAGTATATATAGGCCAGAATATGGTCTTCTCATTGGACTGATTGTAATGTCAAGCTTCCTTCACAAGCAGTTGTCCCTTTGAGATCCATTTTTACATTTGTGTCGCTCTCATACCGGTCCCTTTGTACAATACATGAATTCTTATGGCCGTAAAGCGATAGTAATGTCCTCACAAGGATCTGTACTTTCACTTTCATCCGAGATAATCAGATGATTCTCAGAGACTCTCTTATACTAGTTCTTATTACATATGAGAGAAGGGACATGTGTACATAGCGAAATACGCCTTTGAGATCGATGATTAGGTTGATTAGACCTCTAGCTAAGAAGCATGTGCGAGAACATCTGAGCTTGAGAGAAAGTTCTTTTCCATGCTCTTCATCTGTTTCCTTCATATTCACTCCTGACATTCGTTGTATGTATCAAGTTAGAACTACGTTCTTCCAAAGGAACATGGGACTGGGCCAATAGAGACCAGATTTCAAAAGATACGCTAGTAACTTATTCGTTAGTGTGCACTTTGAAGAGATTAAGTTCTGGTTTTCAGCTTGAATGCAAATAAATTTTATTTTTTTATGTATTACTTTGTATATGCAGGTGAAGTGGTTTTTTTCTTCCCACTGGAAATTTCTCTATTCGTTCTATTTTTTTCGAAGTTCATGTTTCTGTTGTAAACCATTTGGGAGGATTCATCTGGACCAAGAACTTATGATGTGCCGAACGTACATATCTGCTGAAAATTTAGAAGAAGTTCAGAGTTCTCACGAGATTTACTAGAAGCCTTTTTGGGGTTTCCATGTATTTTTGGAAGCTAGGTTACTATGTAAAGACATCAGCTACATATATGCAGGCAGGCTAACATATCCGGCTAACTCGTCCTTGCTTAATTAACGACATAGTGACCAAACTGTGTACCCATGTTCAACACACCCTCCTTTACCAATTCAAATAATGTCACAACGCTGCTGGACCCCCTGAAACCTCTGTCAAGCACTTCGCTTCAAAGCTCCTTTCAAGGGGTTTTGTGCACTCCTTGTTCCAGAGATTCAAAGCCTAAAACAAAGAAGTCGAGCAGGTATCTTGATTTGGACAACCGATCGCGATATCATGAAATCCCCAACTGTGTTATGCGCATACGAATGAGTAGTGCTGTTCTGTAATTTCCATGGAAGTTTCCAGAAAATCTTGGAAGGAATCTGGACCATTGTGATATTATCGGCAGTTGCTTACGGTACCATCTTATACATATTTCACATCGTGAGATTTACTAAAGGTACCTTACTAGTTGTCTACTGAACTTGATCCGTTTTTGGAAGACCTGCTTGGAATCTTTTTGGTTTGATGGATAATCTTTTTTAATTGTGGTATCCGAGGAGCAGAGTTGGAGTTCAACTTTCTAATGAACTTTTTCCTGTAACGCAGTACCTTTGAAATAGCATCCTGCTCAGAAAGCAGAATTCGAAATTTGCCAGTTTCTCTTTTTTGAATATTATGCCCCTTGTCCTTCTACTTTATATGCTCTTGAGCTATTGAGGTGGTTGAAAGATCACAGGGTTTGTTCAATCTTATGGCAGCTAATGGCAGCAAGTTTGATCGCCCATCTTCTGAAGGCATTGTCAACGCAAAAGAGGAACTGAAAATTTATTATTTGCTTGTTTATCTATTATTTGCTTAGATGGCTCAACCTTTCCTGGGAACCAGCGGTCGCGGTGCGGTTGACTGCAGCGCAACCGCGCGCATCTTTCAATGTCCAACCGTTGGGTGTCAATGCGCTGCGCGTTACAAAAATTTAATTCAGTTGAGATCTTCTGCATGTACCTATGTTCCACCAAACTTTTTTATATCATTTTTCGTGGAATCCTGTTTTTTGTGGGCCATTGTTCGTGATTTCCTGTTTTTTTTTGCACTTAAATTTGTCTTTTTCTTTCTCAGATTGCAGTTTATGTTCTCGCATTTTTGAGCCACCGTTTTTTTTCTATTTTTCCATCAAGTACCAATTTCATAATGCGATCGTTTAGGGCCGATGCCGGCTGACTAATGCAGTTGGCGATTCTACTCCTCATGATGTTGGCGCCAGCTTCAGCTGTATTCGACGACCATGCTCATGTGTATCAGCAACAGCCAGTCAGCACTTTTCAACGTGAGTATTTAAAATGATCTTGTGGTGCTTCACTTCGTAAAAGTTGATTTTACGATAATTCTTTGTCATTGCAAAAAGGCATAGTATCTAAGTAATACTTGTTATTAGGAGTTGGGATAGTTTATAAGAAGTTTTAAAAATTTGAAACCTTAATAAGTTTTTTGGATAGCACTTTGGAATCTCTGGTCTGAGAGTTCGGTGATTTAATGCGAATTTTTTCTGTTTGAACTCCAGGGAAGCCTTGGAAACTCCGCCTATTCAGGAGGTCCCGCCCACTCGGCCAACTTCCGCCTTTCTTTTACCCAACTTGACAAAAAACTCATACAATTTTATCAAAACTGCCGGAGAATAATCAACTTGCTGCTGTGTTAGCTGTGGTGGCGATCTAAAAAAAAGGAATGTACTCAGAATTATGTCAGTTGGAGTTTTTAGGAGTTTACCGAAACAAGCCTCAATTCAATCGTCTTGGACTGGTTCATATACTGATAATCCGTCCTTAATTCATTTATTACTTTCCATTATTTGCAACAATTTGAAAAACTTCTTAGCGATTTCCAGAACGAAGGAGGCTTTTGAGTTCTGCTAAGGTGGTAAGTGCCAGACATCAATGATGGATGATCTTCTACAGCAATCTCAGATTTTCAAACTTTCCAGTCTTTAAAAGTTTCTGCCCTTTATATACGTATGTGTGGGTGAGTAGCGTATGGGCGTTCGGGCGCTGCCGATATGTCAGAATATGTCTCCAATGATTCATTGTAACGGCTCAAGTGATTCCTCATAGTTACACTTTTCCCCCTCAAAAGCACTAGCATCTTCATGGTACATCTTTTGCCACAGCACGTCATCGGGACATCTAAAGACTCCACATGCTCGACGAATGTAATGGCCGAATGGGCGCGGCTCTTCAAGCATCACCCAGTAGCACCAACAGACTTCAATAGGTGGTTTGAGTGCTGTCCGAGCAATTGTTTCCCGAACCCCTCGTGGAATCGTCCACTTCGCCAGGCCGCCGTCGTCGTCTACTTGCTGCAGCAATTTTATATTCGTCTATCGTTATGCCATAACAACGCATAACTTCGGCCTACAATGTTTTTACTGGAAAATTCACACACCGAAATTAACTGAGGGATTTTTCTGGAAATTCCGAGCTCATTCTGAAATATTCATATCCGTCATTGCTCTTTGGTTTGCTTTCATTCAATACCGAGTAGATTTTCTTTTGTTTCCTTTCCTTGTAGGCATTTCCTGTAGTTCTGTTTTCTGACGATTTTCATTGGTAAGCTCGAATTAAAGCTACGAAAGGTCCAAGATTGCGCCACGCACCTACGACTCTTTCACTACGTAGGTTTGTGATTACTTCTTCTAAGTGGGCATTGACCTCCGAGAAACCGTTAGGTCTCACTTACCAAGTGAGCCTGTGGGACTCCTACCGTCTACCGTTACCGCCTTTGTCTCCCTCTGTTCTGAGGAAGTGCTACAGCTCCTTCTTCAATCCTGACTCCTGCCAGTTAATACTAAGGCCTGCACCCTTTTTAGGCCTGTCTCCTTGATTATTATTCTATTGCTTTGGTTTTTTGAGCTTCAGAATAATGTTCATGCTCTCTGTGGTGCAACCAAGACCACTCATAGGGTCGTTACATACATATGACGTTGTCTTCGGTGAATGGTCCTGGCCGGCCATGTTCCGCTGGAAAGAAAGACTATGCTTTTAATCACTCCAACGACGCTGTGATCCATCCAGAAGGCTAGAAGCATGGTTTTGACATTTTTTCGAGACGATTCTATCGGGCAGAGGACATTTAAGTGCTCTCGTTATTCTGAATTATGGTAGAATTCATGGTTTAAAATGAACCATTTGTATGAGTCTTAGTCTGCCCAGGGGAGTTTCAGTTAAGTACTGCTGCCATCAGATTTGTATGTGCCTTCTAGCCTCCAGTATACGTAGCCTCCAGTTCTGCTTTGTCATCTCCTTGGACCACTGCTTTCAGTTGAATGGGAACCATTACGGGAAAAGCGATTTCTAGAACAATTGAGATTTTTATGGTTCTGCCATGGTGGTAAGGGCTACATATCACTGATAGATGTACTTCTACGGCAATCAGACGGACAAAACCAAAATCCCCCTACTTTCTGTCTGCGCTCTGAATTCTTCCTTAGAGCTGCTTTCATGGCTTAATCTCTCATCCTATTCCATTTCGAGAAGTTGTTCTGGATGGGCCAGCTGGTGAACTGGAGAAATTAATCGCACGTACTATTTTAATCGAACAGCTGCGTACTGCATTAAGCTGCTATAAGCGTGTTGGCACTAAACGATCGTAGTGGTCGTTAAATTCAGTTATGAGGCTGTTTCTTGTAAAGCCACATTAGTGAATCGTTCTCACTGAATGGACTGGAATGAAATCGATCAGTCCCTTTCCCTTTACTTCTACTTCTGAAAAGATTGGCATTGATAGTCTTTAATGAAAAACGAATGAAAGGATCAAAAGAAAGAGTTTTGTGGCTTCAATCAGTTTTACTTTGGGATGCTGCCCCGCATTCCACTTCCATTAGAATTTGTAGAGATGTTTGAATGCGTTTAAGGTGTATACAATGACTTGCGGTGGCCAGCAAATAAATAATCTACTGCTTTTATCCTTTCAAACAAGTCTGGGATTAGTTAACCGATCATAGATGGATGGGAGGTCTGGTTGGCCTGGACGACTATCTTTCGGCATTCAATCCTTGGACCATGTGCGCGTGGTACCTCCGCTTGTCGCTACACTACCTCCGCTTTATCATGAATAATACGCGTATATTCCCTATTTTCACCGATATGCGAAGCTATTGTTACCATGCTCCTCCTTAATTTTCTTTTAATTGAATACTTGTCTTGATGAATCCATTGAAAAAAGGTCAATGTATACAACCATCAATCGAAATTGTAGAGAAAATTGAAAGCGTGGTTCACAGGCCCCTGCGATCCTTATATGAAGACTGAGAGAGCTGATCAAACTCTATGTCAGTATTTACGTTTTCTATGTTTATTTCGAAATCGTGAACCTCGTTCATAGCGAGAGAGGTTCTAAATTCGCACCAGCACAAAATTTTCATGAGTAGTCGTTGTGCTTCTTAACGGTCCTTCATGGATAGAATAACTTCTAGGAACTAAACGAGCCGGTGTTTTGATTTGCCCATAAAGTCTAGCAACCGAGGTGTTGGACCGTGTGTACAGTAACGGCGATGGTAGCTTCTACCTTGTAGCATTAGATTGCATTATGTGTTTATATCTTATTTTTTTACTTGCTACGTGTGCCCTTGGATGAGCCCTGAATAGTTTCAGTACCAGTGGTAGAGAAAGTCTTCCCTCACAGGTGACTCTCGAGAGCTGTCTAATGCCCATGTTTTTGCTTCCATCCCGTGGGCGCATATCAGACTGATCCTCGAAGAATAATCGGCTTTGCTTGCTCAAGTAGGATGAAACTGTAATCTTCATCAATGGATTACATAGAAAATTGAATACCGACCGCGTATCGATTGTTCGGGAAAGTCTGGAAGTATTTCTAATCGGGGAACTTTCATTCTCCTCATAGAGGATTATCTATTCCGAACTCACTTCTTCCGGATATTTTTCAGTTGAACTCTCCTCGTGCAAATAAAGTGAACATAAGGCAAGTTTGCACGATATGTAATAAAATGCGACAGAATAGTCCTTCATGATGTAATGTGCGAGGAAGGTAGAGTAGGGTCCAAAAGCTTAGCTACCAACTCATGGAACCGGGATTAATCCGTTACTCTATTGATAGGCATGTTCGAGGTTTACCTAAGAGAATAAAAGCAGTGATCTGTACATTGGCTGGCTCCCTCAAGTCAACGTGTAGGCCAAGTACGCATTGAAACACTGCTACGATTCGGAGTGCCAGTTCAGTGCATGGGTGCATGCGGAATAGAGATGCGAGAAGCTTTAAGCTTCTGCAGAAGAATTTACCTGAGCAAAGGAATTTCGTCATCGTCTTAATCCCACCAGAAGCGGAATGTGGGGAATGCATTTCTTGACAGGATAACCAGCAATTATTTAGTAGTTGCCAGGGATTCTGCATACGACGCCTGGGAACGAACGGTTACAACGAAAACAATCGGCGAACAACACTGCCTGCGACACATTAAATTGGAATTATGCCTTTCCACCGACACTGACTTGACAACGCCACTATTCTTCAGTATTACTGAAGCTTGGCTCAAAAACTTTATGATTGACAGTTCCCAAGTTCCTTGTTTGGTGCTGTCTTAGTCATGATATTCAGTCTGAACATTGGGATCTCCTGTACAGTAGAGAAGAGACCAGAAAATTCTACTAAAAGCACTTAACTCTTCTATTGAACACATTCTTCTATCGCATTTCAGTTTGCTAATTATGAAATCCCAATTTTCCGTCTGAGATGGCCGAAATAGTTGTTAATAAGGATAGCTGGTCAATTTATGACCCTTTTAGCACTCGATCATTTCATCAAGCTCCTTACTCCTTACTTACTCCATACTATTTTGGCAATACATCTGTTCGTCTACCTCCTCAGGAAGCTTTTGAATGACCAACTTTAGGAGCTTTTCATCCTAAGCATAAAGCTCTCAGCATTGATCTATTATCTCTTGCGATACGCCATGCTCTTCATATCATCCTGCATTTACCATGGAATGGTAACCCCTCTCTCCTAACCCTCCCCTACCCCAAGATTCACTGATGCTCTGCCGTGTTCCTTCAAGATTTCCCGAGTCAACAGCAGATCAATTATCCAAAGGGCAGGAGTTTTGAAAGTCATTGCTTTGAACGATTTTACGTCGAAGGAAATGATCTATTAACGATGTGTACGGTAGCGGCAGCCCCTGTCACTGGCCTAACCAGTTCATATGATTACGGTTAATCCTACTGTATGCTTCTCACCGTAGTGATCCATTTGAGAGCCAGTTCGATAACTCTAAATCGAATTTCCCTCTGCTTGCTTTGACAAGTTTTGATACCTATGTAATTCTTATTTCTACACCAATCTCAGCAGCAACCAATGAACTTTTCTGATCGGGCAGGTGCAACTGTAAGGGCAAGCTTGGGAAAAACGATATTACAACAAGGAATAATGCATATGTCTTGTGCCACACTTCTTGGAACTTTGGCATTCTGTTCCCTTTCCAGCGGAATACATTTTTTTTTCGCTCCCTATAGTGGCTTGGAAGTCGGGCCAGGGGATGGACACGCTCTGTACTTCGCGCTCCGGAATGAATTACACTTCACAGGAAGGGAAATCTCATATTGTTAGCCTAGACACGTTGACTTTCCTTTGTTCATTTCGTCATTTCTCGAGCTGGTTTTGTTTACTGCACGAATTCTAGTAACTCTTGTCGATTATAGCGTGCCTTGGAGCGTATCGAATAAGTAAGTAAACAAGTAAATAAGGTACAAATTAGTGAGTTGCTCAGAAGCATTGGCAGCCTAGTATTACACGGGAGGTCCACGTCCAAGCCTTTTCTAAGGGGAGCATCCTACATATAAGTTTATATACCAATTACTCAATCACCGATAGGATGTCCGCATTGAGCGTGCTTCCAAAGCGCTTCCAATCCAAGGAGCATGTTCTCGTTCGGATGAGCACTCCCCCTCTTCCAGGCTACACTGTTTTGAAGGCCACTTTGTCCAAAAGCAGGAACTTTGATCTGAACTTCATTTTGACTCCTGAGACCAGATTGAAAATTCATTTAAGGGTGCTACGGTTAACATGGTTCCCGAAGAAGATGCTCCTGGTTCTACTAACCTCGAGCTGAATTCATTTCAAGAAAGAGTTTAAATGGATCAGATTCGTACTGCTGCCCCTCAACTCACTCATATTTTTCGACCTTCTACGAAGATAGTCAGAAGTTGTATCTGCCTCTGGCTGCTACATCCTACCCATGCATTACTATCAGTTTCTCCCAGATTTCAACATTCTTGCATGGATGGGATTGAATAGGAGTTTCATTGTGAGTACAAAGCAGAAGTGTGATTTATCTGTATCGTCCCGTTATTGATCGATTTGTCCGAGTGAGTGCCAGTAACGCCTCCATTCGTCCCTGTTAAGAGAAGTTTTGAGATTACGATAAAGTGTAAGATACGCGCTTAATTTTCGGAATTTTCAATATTGTAATGGAGAAGGTTTTGCCCTTGAGATTTTCATATATGGAAGCAACTGCGTTAGCATTACTATGTCTTATTCTTGGAACGGATTCGTCATACGTGAAGGCTGAACTGACGTAATATCCAGGAGATGGGACCACAACTTCTGAGCCCATAGCCGTTAAGCTCGCAGTTTATCGGATATTCGTACAGATCCTGGATTAGGGCACTCACCAATATTATCAGATGTCCTTATGACGGGCTCAGTTATCGGCAGTCTCGCTACACCGGCGGCTCAGTTATCCTCCGTCTTAGTAAGCTGTACTGACTGAGAATACATTTTCTCCTTCCGTTGCTATATTATACCCAGGCCTACTATCAGTTTTTTTTTGATTATCTTCGTGAACTTTATGATTTTTATATCGAATGACAAAATATGGGAGCTTGCGGGGTCATAGTACGCATTTCATAGTCGTGGCAGTGATCGCAAATGTAGCGCAACGGCAACGGAGGGGTAATATGCTCATAGATACGCCCAGAAGTGTTGATTCAGACTCTGCAAGACATTACATTATCGAGAGAATATCTTCGCAATTTTCGAGGTTATGGACAAATGTCGAATGTGTGGCGCAGCCTCGAAGGGTCACCATTTAACTAGGAGTGAATATGAATGCCCCGATCGAATACAATTAATACTTCCTCATACTTTTCCTTTGAGATTACACATTCTTCTGTCCTTTGGTGTTTTAAAAGTCCTTAAAACCCCAAGGACGCTATTAATATGAAAAACTGGTAGGAGGCGGAATAATTCACTTCTTCTTGAAGTTCTGCTATAAATGGAGTCATACGTGCTTTTCTCTTGATCTTTCGATGGAATTTTGACTGGATCAAAAATTATAAAAAATAACTGAACCAAAATTCCGAAATACTTGTTCTACTACCTTTCGTTAGGGCAGTATCCTTTGAGTAAACATTTTACAAACGTCTCAACCATTTCTTTTCCACGCGAGATGTTGAAATTACCACTTGGAACTTAGCGGCAGATGTTTGATCGGTAATTAACTTCCTTCTAGGACAGTGCCCTTGAGTTCGTTCTACTTGGGGCGGGTAGTAGGCAAGAAAATGTAGTCATGTGTTAGGCTAGAACATGGTACGATTTCTTTTACTTTTATCGATCGTCCTTCTTTTGTAGTAACTTGAAATTAGAGTTTCGAAGTGCTATTTGAGGATTTCTGTTCAGTTCGGGAATGGGTAGAATGCTGAAATATCGGACGGTCTAAAGACAAGCGGATACGGTAAACGTTGAGTACTTCCTAGGTAAATCTGTTTGAAGGGTGGCTAGGTAGGAAAGATGAGCATGGACACCGAAAGATGTTCTGGTTCAATGCAGTCAGATACGATCCACAGTCTGTTCTCCTCCATAGGTCAGTTCGTCTCTAAGCAGGTGGTTAAATAGCATCGCAGGAAATATAAATTTCGAATTCTTACTCTCTCTTGACAGTATGCCGTGCCGCATCTTTTCAATAGGGCGCATTCACACTAACTCTGCCTTTTGCGATTAAAAAAACTTAAAAGTCTTCCACAGAAATTTGGATAATCACAAATCTTAGGCATAGTTTCGAAGAGGTGACAGTCCACATGGATGAAAGCTACCTAGCCTCTCGAGCCCCATTTTGACAAGGTTTTGTTGACATTTCTTGCTGTTTTTGCTGCTTAACCCTTAGTTTGGTTGGAGGTGGTATAGAGCCATGTGACATACAATCACATAAATGATCCGGAGATCGAATTACGTATCGTTACAGTCCCAGACCAACCAAGTCTTCAATCCGAGTTCCCATGATGTCTCCTCTGTCACTGTTTTACTTTCCCAGAGGTGTCAGATCGGGAAAGAATAGCACTGACATAGACATCGTCTGGCTCCCCAGTCACTGTGCAAACGACGTACGCATTCAAAACGCCACTACGATTTTGAATGAAAATCGAATACGCGGCACATCTCTAAGACGCGATTGAGCAGCGCCCAAAGACTTCACCGTCCAATCTATTGGGATCACTACCTACTACCTGACTGACCAGGGTCGGAATTCAGAGAGGAGTATGGGTCTCTGAATCACCAATACCATTCTCTATGACCCTCAAAACCACAGTTCGCCTTGATCCTGGTACAAGGGGTCATAGAAGTTTCTCGTCGTACAGTGAAGAGTATCAGTAGCTGAATGGGTTAGTCACATACTCTGTCCCTCTCTTGTGATGTGGTGTTTTTTGTTCGATCTGAAATTACTGTGGGTGACAGCTCGATGCACTGAAGAAAAGGTCGCAGAAGGTATTGAATCTAAGTAGTGATTACTCGGTAACGCCATGAAGTTAATTTTTGACTAGAACAAGGGATAGCTGAGAATGTAGGCAATTAGGCGACTTTTTCACTGGCAAGGCTCGTCTGCGACATTCTCGGAAGTTCCGTTGGACTTTTGAATTGACAACCATCGAAAGTACTTGTCTTTGTCTGGCACTCGACTACATCTACGTATATTCCGAAAGCCTCGAAAGATTTTTTCGAGAACATCTAGTCAATGACTGGATTTGGCCACACTTTGATTTTTACTGCTGTATCCCTTCCTTGTATACTTTTTTGTTATTTGGAAGTCATCTTGTGAAATCGAGTTCAGTGCTCCTCCATTTCCGTATCTTACTTTCTTTTTGTGAAGAAATTTTCGGCAAGTTCTGGGAGGTTCCTAAAAGCGAGCCAGTGGACTCTATCGTTCCAGTAGGAAGGAAGAGAAGTGACTCTTCGAAGTCACTGTCAGTCGACCCGCCTCCTTTTGGACGAACCATTTTCTCTGTGCAACCCTGAGGCTCACTGAGTCCGGGTTCTTAAAAGAAAATACAAATTACATGGAAAATGAAAAATTATCTATGAAAAAATGAAAAATCTAAGTTTCTTTAAAATGCGTTCTGCTGGAGCAGCAAGATGTTTGGAAATCTCGTCTGCAGCGGTAAGAATTTCCAAAAATCTGGGTTCGCTAGCTCATGACGATGAGCTGTTGTTATGGTGGAAGGTTTTAGTTGGAGTAGTCTTTCGCCACGCCCCTTCTATAGCTAGCTTCTCGAATGAATTTCTTCCTTAAATGAGCTCCAAGATTCCGAGAGCTTTTGAAGAAGTCAGGTGACATGCAGATTGAGCACAGCACAGAAAATTTTCCTTTGTTTTTGGTTTTTGAAAGGATTGCACAGTTCGGCACTTGCCACTTAGGGTGGAAAATTTCCAATTTCTTTTCAACTACCCCTCGAGTTAACCTTTGTTTGCAGTTTGATTGTTCTGGTTCTGACTTGGTAATATGTGGGAGATTTTTAGGTTCGTCACGTTTCACTCACTTGGAACATAGGAACGTAGTGACAGATAGGTGGTCATTTTCCTCTCGCGAATGGGAGGTCATTTCCCTTTCTGAGGATGGTCCCTGTGTGAATTTTATCTACTTGTCCTAATTCTTCTTTCGAGAGCGTGCCATCGGAGCTCATTTCAACTTTTTCGTTGGAACATCGACGCCATGATGGTGATCCTTTCGATGCAAAGGACTTTTATGTTGTCCGTCAGGTGTCGTTCGGAAATTTACCGAATTGCGGTGCTTTGTCGTAGATGCGGTAGGCGATAGCGGTGGCTAATGGTGCCATCACACATCACGACTTGAGTCATAGTCGCCGCCACTGCTGCCACCTCCCACTGCTGTCACCCGTCAACTGTTGAATGCACCGGTGTTTACCCTCGATTCACACAAGAAATTTAGAATTGAAAAAGCACTTTCCTGGTATATGCGCCTTCAAGGCCGTAGTTGGTCTGTAAATGCGAAAAGAAAGAAGCCTTAAGGAAAAGAAGGAAGAGAGGGATTTTCTCCCCTAAGAAAAAGCAGGGAGCTGGTGGACTAGGACCTCCGTCCACTGCTGTTCATTTTGGCTTATGCGAGCTGAGGAACAGATGGTCCCCAGGCATTCATATCAGTTTTTTCAAGCAGGAAACACATCACATGCGAGGAAGACCAAGGAATTCTTTTTTTTT
>UZAF01016716.1:34859-67465 GCA_900617895.1 Haemonchus placei
TTTTTTTTTTCGGGGTATGTTGGTCGAAAATGCGTAGTTTATAGCTTTCTGGGCTTTGTGGATCTGTAAACGACTCTTTCTCATTCTGAGGAACATCAAGCCTTGGCTTCCCTGCAGCCCGGGCATCCATCAGTGACTCGGATGCATAGTGGGTCTATACATCGAAAGTATGATTACCATAATTCGATCATACAGGATATTTCCTCAGCTTTGGTTTCTACGAAATCCACACTTTGTTCTTCTGAAAAGTTGTTCATAGCTCCCGCACAAGTATAAACTGGAAAGCGCCTAGTATGTAGTCTCGTCGGGTTGTGCCACTCTTCTATTTCTTTATGGTGACCTGTGAACTTTTGGAAGGATCTTCGACAAGTTCTCATAGAAAATGTCAATATTTTCTATTCTCAGAAAAATTCTGTCATGGCTGAGTGCTTCCAACGGAAACACAAGTTTGCCTGGCAAAAAAGATATCCAATTTACGGATAGTCTATGCTTCAAAGAGCACCTCCTGCCATTTTAAATATCTTCTAACTTTTGAAAACTCACTGGTGGATTCATTTCATTTGGGCCACCAAATAGGATTTAAATTTGTAAAGTTGGACCTACTGTTTATCCCACTGTGTGGTCCAGGGATGGAATCCCGAATCGAGTTTCACGCTCATGAGCGTCGAACGGATCTGAACGTCATCCTCTAGACTGAGTACGTAATCAAAAACAACCACTGCAATTACTGTTAAGAGACGAATACATGGCGCATTACAAATCCAAGCTAATCTACACTAAGCTACTTAGTTTTCCTAGGAACTGAAGGAACCAAAATATGACGATTAGTCCGAATTTGAGCAAACGATAAGGTGCTGCTGCAAGCTGATTACTGGTCTCTTTTGCCCTTTAATTCGATTTGTATAGTCTACGGAAAGACACTGGTGATTGTTCCACGGCGAAAATGACTTTTTTGACTAGTTTTTTCTCCCTTTCAACAAAGTTTCTTTGTTTCGTTTCCTCGGCCACAACGAAATGCTTCAGTGTGATTGATTCGGCGCGATTCTTTCCGGATTTCCGCCACGGCCACGCCTGCTCGCTCATCCTTCGGGGTCTGCCCGTCCACCCTGCGCAACCAACCGGGATCACCTCGATTTCTGTCCTCCCAAGTGGGATGTGCTCCTCTTCTTGTTCTCTTTCCTTTTTGAAGAAATGACGTGAAACTTCTGGTAGAATATTAATTACAGGGGCATTTCCTATGAGTTCCCAGTGCTCTGACTCACTTTTGAGTTTTTCGTAGGATAGCCACTCAGTCACTTGGTAAAAACCTCTGAACTACTAATCCCTGTTTGTTCGCTTCCTAGGGATTACTCTTTGCCCTCCATGAGGGATTTTTAACTTGTGAGCTTTGAAGGGCTTCCACTGGTCTCGAAAGTTGTTCGGAAAGTACGTAAGAGTATTATTAAATCCTTCAGTTTTTGGTGATATGACTCCTCATTCTAATTTGTTTATTGGAATTTTTGTTTATATTGTTGTTTATGCCCTGAGATTTCAGTCTCCGGTACAGGTAGAGGGGCTGATTAATGAACAGGACGGTTCACACAGATTGCTGTCGTTCTGTTTTCTTGACATCCGCCGATACAAAGCCTGTTCGATCAGATTTTCCGAAGATTTTCTTAATCGCATCTCTACTTGGAGCACCATGACGACCATAAATCCCAGGCGATACACAGTCGGTTGCTGTGGGATTTTCCTTCAATTTTCTTAGAATATTTCAGCCCGCACAAAAACAGGAGTCAGTCATGTTCCGTAGTCATTCATTCTATGGCGAGGTAGAAGTCTAATAAAGTAACAGTCAAGAATTGCTACAAAGTTGTAAATCACAAAGAGTTTGGATGAGAAAATGGAGAAATTACGATTATCAGTTGCTGTGAGAAAAATGGCAGCCTTCAAAATATCAGAATTTACGTATTTATATACCAACATCTTGAAGGCTCTATAGGCAAATAAGAAGTCATACTGGTAATGAACAGACAAAGTAATCCCTAATTTAGGTCTAGGGTCAGGGGAGAGAATGGAAGCAGTAGTTTGAAAACTTTCCCCACACCCTCTTCCCTAGCTTATAATCGTAATTTTTCCAATTTCTCACCTAATCTGTTCTTTCATGGAAATCAAATTCAAACCTTCTACAAAAGCTCCAAGATCTGTTGATTAAGCGATTTGAGATTAGTGGCTTAAACCTAAATCGAATTTTTACAGCAAAAGTATGATTGGCTGCCTTTTTAGCCAAAAGGCCGTATTGGTCGGCTCTTCCCTCTTCCCTGCTCCCCAGCTTAGCCTTTTAGGTGCCTCTGTAGAGGGTCTCTGCAAGTTGAAGCTCTTCGACAGTCTGAGTTGGTGTGTTCGTCCAGTGCTTCCCATTATGGAATATGTACCCACGACTACTTGATTTCCAACTTCCGAAATGATTTCCGATAGAATAGTCCACGAGCTCCTAATTTTCTATTTCCGAAATCACTTCCGATAGAATAAATGCTTTTTACTGAAGTTCGAAAACATGGCGTACTCCAAATGACCTTTGAAGAAAATCGATCTCTCATTTTCCGTCCCTGTTTTTCGTTCTTCTTGTTTGGCACTCTTCTATGTCCCTTTTCAATAATTCATATGAAAACGCAGTTAGGCAATAATTTATTTATTTGTGAGAATAAAGAATGAAGTTAACGAGGATTTGGCCAATTTTCTTAGTCTACGCGACAAAGTTGCACTTTTACAAAACTTTTTTTGAAACATTTACGCGTAGAGTAAGTTGGTGCAGTAGTAGGTGTCTCACCGCCCTCAGACCCTCTTCGGCGATCAGATTCCTCAGTGTACATAGGCTACACTGGTCAAGGATCCTACCCAACGACGTCCATATGGGAAAGGAAGTGCAGCACCCCTGCTATACCATCCATTAGCTAGACTAAGTGCACTATCGAATGTTTCCATGATTTGGGATGGAAGGTGAGCACATGGCGCATCTCAGGTCAACTTCGTAGGCTTCATTCTTCTCCTATAACAATCGCGGAGCCTAATTCAATGGATTCCAAAGTTTCATATCTGAATTTGTCGTCGTCTTCCCATCAATTCTGATTGCGCCTGTTCCGTTGTATCCGGAAGACAGACATATGCATGTTTTTCAAGAGAGTTTCGCCGTATGTCAATCTGTAGTCATGCTTGCCACTGTGATGAATTATGCGACAGCTTCCCTCCTACACCACTACTTTCTTTTTACTTCATCGAATTACTCCTTCAATGCCTTTTGTTATGGTTGAAGCTGAACTTGTGTGAATCCATTCTTTCATCAGACGCTGACCCTTTGTCTGAATACTATTATTTATATAAAAAAAATTTATTGAGTAAAGTTGAAATTAGAGGAAATGAAGAGGGAGTGCAGAAGAAATTTCCTTTTGAAAAGTTTCACTAAGCTTCCTTACTCGGAAGGTTTATCTCAAAGTTTTTAAGTAGGAATTTAACGGGACGTATGGCCTGATCGATTACACATAAGGCTTCCGTTTGTAGGTTTTCTTATGTTTGAAAGGAGTTCTTGCGAACGAGTCATTAACTTCGCCTAAGCTCAGATGTATGAGGGTAATCAATTGCAGAGTGTTTCGTAGGGGTGTTCGAAAGGAGTGTTACTTCAAAAAGTATTCTCTGGCGACCTGCCAACACCTTTATTCCCCAACTGACATCGTTTTCATAGGGTGGCAAAGGTTGAGAACTAACTGAAAACAAAAAGATGATGGTATGCTTGGGAACAATCCATAACGAACTTCTTTGGAGCCTCCATAGGCGATTATATCGAGATTTTGCAAATAAGTCGAATTGCTTTGATTACTGAAAAACATCAATTCGTTGCATGTATGGCGATTATTTCTTTGAACAAACCAGGCTTTTGATATAATCTATCTAAGTCCCGAATTTTAGAAGCAACTGAATACGGGCTGCTTAAGAAAAGAATGGAATGGGGGATCCCACGTAATAAACATTCACGTGGAGTACTGTGAAGTATTTTTCCGATGGTTCTGAAGGAATAGTAGGGTAGACCACTCTTACATCAGGTTTTGGAAGAAAAAAGGGCATGGCGTGTGGATAATTTGTCGATGAGGAATATTTGCACCGCCAGAAGTCTTGGACCCGTCCTCTTCACCCAATCCTTTCATTCTTTGGAAGTTTTTTGGCAAGCTGGTCCTTCAGCGATTCATCATTTTGAATATCGTTACACTGGTGGCAGTATAACAGCGTAGTTCAGCCCTTCTTATAGAGCCAAGAAACTTCTGGGAAAAAAGTGAAGTACTGCGTATCCACTTTAAATTTATGGGGTTTTTTGATACCATCGCTGCAGCCAATTCCTGTGGTCTCTGATAAGCAAACATAAAGTACTCATACGAACTCTTCATTCTCCTTAATTGTAGAGGGCGACCTTATTGGACTCAGAGGGAATCCTACAGGTATAAAACTTTGTGAATAATCCAGGTAAATGACCTGATGTTTCTTTTCGTATAGTTCTTTCAAGTCCTTTTTGATTTCTTTCTTCTCTTTCTTTCCTTCTCTCTCTCTCCTTTTCCTTGCATTCCAAGTGGGATCTATAGGAGTAGGAGTAAGACTGTTCTCGTATCATGATATACACCTCAGGGTTTATCTGAATGGATGAATGCAGACATAAATCTCCGTTGAAAAGAGCTTGTCTAATTAGCCTGCTTCATTCTCAACTTAGCTCGAATGGGTTTTTCATTTCCTTTTCGACCGATTTCTATGTGCTGTCTCGAATTTTCTTAATCGAATTAGTGAAGAATAGGTCTTTGAAGATTCCAGGCTTTTCATCCCATGATTGTCTAGGCTTTTTCAAGGAATGAGTAGGCTAGATCTATAAGGAAGTGTGTTTTACTTTAAACAAGGAATCAAAAGGGCAGGGATGACTTGGAGAGGAAGAAGTCGGGTAATTAGAGTCTGGAAAGTAATCGCCATGCTTAGCCCTGTTCTTCAAGCGAACGCTTACCAGTATAGTGGGTATCCCATTTTTTTCGATTTTTCTTTGTTTTCCGAGAAATGTCAGTGTTTTGCATGTGTGATTAATAGGCTGGATCGAAAACATAGGGTAAATCCTAATTTTTAGCACATTCACCCAGCGTTATTCACAAAAAATGCTGAAACTCTTACCCGGGAGCTATAACGGAGTCGCTGACCGTTTTGGTAGACCCGCCCATTTATGTTGAGCCCCGCCCCTAGCTTTAACTTACAACCGTCCACCATATTTTCTACTTATTGTTTCACTGAAGTCAAGAAAGAAAACAAAAACAGCCTTCAATCGGGTGACGCTTCATGGAGATCCCGCTTATTCCCCGATCTACGAGCAAAATAGACTTAGGCTGACCTAAAAATGATTTTGTCATTCTGCCTGGAAACGGAGGGGGCAGGGCTCGATAGATCGGATCCACGCAAGAATTGATCGGCCGTCAGTTTAGAATTGATAAAAAAAAGTATTGAACGTTCTGTGGTGGACATCCACTTCGACTCAAGCACCCTTTTTTACAAACCCGTTTAGGTGACACATGGCACATTGAATCTAACGGGAACCTTTTTCTAGAGTTTTGAGGTCAGGTGGTTGCTTTTATTGAGTAGAGTTAACAGGCTTTTGTTCTTTTTTCGTCCCATATGCGCTATTGTTTGTGTTTTTGCTGTCAAACATGTGTTACAAACAGCTGCCAATATACTCGCACTGGAATCTGGTGACGAAGTTCGTGGTCGCCTGGGGCAGGTGCTTGTTCCCCTTCATAGTCCCTGAACCGCTTAGATTCTGTACTTCGTTCTGCTACGGTATTACCGACTTATGGAGGGTCGGTATAGCTGATTAACAGCTGTTTTTACCGGCTCGCCCTGGTCCTAGAGGAATGATGGACGAGCCTAGCCCGTTCACACCTCATCATTACACACACACACGCACGCACCTGGACATTTCACCTATGATTGCTGATTGGTTCTAATCGATGAGATACGTATGTTACTCACCTGACTGCCCTATTGATTGATTAGTTTCTTGTGATCGATTAAATGATCATTAATCATATTACACTCGATCTAATGACAATCAGAGAGATCTAGCTGCATATCATATTCTTGGGGATCAGTTTCGTGTAAAAAGTCGCAGTGACCATCTTGTTCTTTTTTTTCTTGCAGCTGTCCTTCCGGTGTAATTTATAGTTCTCTACTTTTCGAATGGAATTTTTGCTTGATTATTATCTCTACTTGCTGTATACAGCATCTCAGTACCGTATGCACACTTATAGTTTAGTTGCTCTTGGTTCCAATTCTTCATTACTGTTCGGAATCTCTACACCTAAACTCTGCTGTCCTATCATTTATTATGGCTGTATTAAAAGCACAGTCCACGATGAAAATGGTTTCCGAGATTCCCCCACAGGATGAAATTGAGCCCCCCGCATATACCACATCTGGCACAATTAGGTCGGAAAACGGCCTAGTTAGGAAGTTATAAAGGCTCAAAGATTGGCCCGTGGGTATTCTCGGACGAGTTTTACCGGCATTGTAGAGGCTGCACCGATCACAGGGGAACCCATGTAGGAAGTTCAAACAACCTGTCATGACCATAGCGGCAGTGAAAGACAGTCCTGTACAGTCCTTGCTTGATGTAGTTAGCTCTTTGCGCAATTGCAATGTTTGAAATCTCGTCCGAATATTCCTTTCATGTTATTTCCGTCATGGCAATCTCGTCCAACCTCTATTTTCCCTACTTTTGAGGAGCCATATTTTTCTAGGAATCGACGAATTCNCGGACGAGTTTTACCGGCATTGTAGAGGCTGCACCGATCACAAGGGAACCCATGTAGGAAGTTCAAACAACCTTTCATGACCCTAGCGGCAGTGAAAGACAGTCCTGTACAGTCCTTGCTTGATGTAGTTAGCTCTTTGCGCAATTGCAATGTTTGAAATCTCGTCCGAATATTCCTTTCATGTTATTTCCGTCATGGCAATCTCGTCCAACCTCTATTTTCCCTACTTTTGAGGAGCCATATTTTTCTAGGAATCGACGAATTCCCTCGCTTTCTTCACTACCAATGAACTATTCCCAATCCATACTCCTGCTTTTCGAATAAAAACGGGTATCTCAAAATTATCGTGAACTGAGCCTTTAACTAGAGTTATCGTTACGATTGAGGTAAACCGGAAAAGATGAATTTCCGTCGTTCAGTTCCCATGTGGGATGCGCCACGCTTTCGACAGCCCTTCAGACTCGTAGAAGAGCCTAAATATCTAGAGTTTGAATGCGTTTTCGACCTTTACGTTGTTCTATAATATGTAAGGGAGCGTCATGTACAATTCAGGGTTTTCGTCCTTCCTGGCGATAAAAAGTAAAGGATGAAGTTTGTGGTGTTGGTTAATTCCGTCTGAGGGATGCGCCTCCGCACTCGACTTCCATTCAGAATCCTAGTAGCGTAATGAGTGCGCATGTGGCCTATACAATGATCTACGGAGCCCAACCGGTGTACAAGTCACTGCTTTTATCCTCCCGAACGAGTGTGGTACCAATTAACCGACCCCGGAGGAAGAGAACGCTTGGTTGGCCTAGGGGGATATCGATCCGAGATTCGTACCCCAGGCCGTGCATGTGAGATAGTGCTCCACTTCCCATTACACCACCTCCGCTCGCAGAATTATAACTTTATCCAGACGATACATCACTTTATTAACCTGGAATGATAAAGAGAAATTGGATCCCACCATGCATTGATGAAATGGCAACTCGGTTTGAAGTAGGATAGTTCTGAGCGATGCCGCGATGCAACAAAGTTTATCAACTTTTGTGAGTCTCAGCGATTTTTCTTTCTGACTTATAATCACCAGGAACCCACCAACATTGAAGATTTCGCTGCCTCGCCTCACGTGTTATTCCGTTCCAAAACTAAGTTTCAAAATCAAAGCAGACGCCTTTTGGACATGTCTCTGATCTGCCGACTATGCGTATAGGTCACTCCCTAACCCGTTCCCCTTGATATCCGGAGAGTAATGCCAGATTTTATGGGATTGAAATGTGAAGGCGTGGAGCTGATGTAGTGGCCCGGTGGCGCATTATCTTACACGCAAGATTTGGTGAACGAAGCCTGGATCTATTCTCTCCCAAGCCAACCAACCTTTCCATATCTCTCGGATCACCTAATTAGTACCGGTTGGTCTGGGAGCATAGACTTGTTTATCGGGTGGATACCGCAAGTCATTGTATAGTGCCACTTATGCATTCAAAACGTCACTACGATTCTGTATTGAAGTTGAATGTGGGGGCGCATCCCAAAAAAGGGATTGATCAATGCGGAACACTTTATACCTTATCCTCTTATGAAACGTAGAAGACTACGTTTTCTTAGGTACCTATTAGGACTTTCACCCTTTTATTTGTAGTTTGCTATTTGTCACCTACAATTAGCTTCATCTAATCACTATAGTGAAACTTGAGTGCAGGAAGATTTGCCCTCTGTCTTCGCATTAGTACGACTACGCAAATTCGGATTCTGCCCGTATCAGGTCTTCCGTCTCTAACGTGAACACTAAGTAGCCTTCCCAGTCATTAGTTCGTACTCCCTTGAGACCCCCTTCCTGCCTTCGCTATTGGATCTTCTTCTACTGTTAGATCTTCTTCTTCAATGTGAGCTTGAAGGCACAGTTCCGATAATTTTGAGGTACCCTTTTTCGATAGAAAACTGGAGGTGTTGATGTAGAGGAGTTCACCGGTGCGAAGAAAGCCTAGCTCAAGGATAATCAAACGTAAAGGAAATGGAGATTGTACGAGATCATCGTGACGGTTATGGCATGTAAGGGGTGTCTGGACGAGATTTAACTTGCTCCCATTTTTCAACGAGATGATTACATCAAGCCGAAATTGTCCGAAACTGCCTTTCATTCTCGGCAAATTGTTTGAACTTCCTACAAGGAAGTCTCTTGAGATAGTGCAATCTCTACAAAGCCGAAGAAACTCGTCCACGATGGGTATGGCATTCACACAATACAATCTCCGGCCCTTATTGTGCCCTATCCATGACCTTTTTCGACCATATGACGGCAGGTATGGTATAAGGGGAAGCCTCGAATTCATACTATGGGATAATCTCGGAAACCATTTTTGTCGTGAATTTTGCCTTCAAGTAATGTCAGCGGAGGACGATTCTACCAAAACAATTCGTTTCCTACACGTATAGCCAGATTCCTTACCTACATCAATCGCCTTTACGATGAATTCGTAAAAAGGAACGGGGAAAAGACAACTGCCATTTTACCCTCTATCTGCCCTTTGAGGCGTGCTCAGCTCGATTTCTTCACGATTCCATAGTATATCATTATTGCAATTATTACAACGTATAATTATTATTCCCCCGAGATGCTCATTAGCGTCGGATGCCAACGCGCTGAGGCGTTTCTCGGGAAGCTTTGAATTATTGTGAAAAGCTTAAGGGTTGGCGATGTTAATCTAATAAATATTAATGAAGATCAACGACGGCACAAGCTAAGAGCAGCTTAACCGTGACAGACGGCAGAATTGTGAGGAAAGCCTGCAGAGAAATTCCCACACTCACGCAGAGGAATTAAGAATTTGCATTTTTCACAACGAAAATAAGCTTATGGCTTATTCGGCTTCTCATTAAATTGGACTTTCTATTAGCCTCGTTATAACTCGGAACAATTTCTCTTGAAAATTTTTCTTGTTGTCAGTAGGTCTGTTTATAGTTATAACCTTTCCACGCCCTGAGTCTTTCACACACACGCGTCGCACACGCACCGCGTGCTGGTTGGGCAGCTCTGAATTTTCGATGCATCTTCTCAGTAGATTGATCAAGTCACATGTATTTGTAATCGTAAGGCGAAATGATTGGCCAAGCGGCTTTGTCAATTTAGACAAATTGTTAAAAATTACAAGTTGCTTTATGCGTTGCGTGTGGCGTGCTCAAAAATTATTTATAAGCTCAATCGAAATTTAATTATCAGTTATATTCGTCAATCGGAGTAATTTCACTCATAGTCATGACATATCATTAGTCAGTCTTCTGACTCCGATTTCTAAACCTTACGTGTAACCCTGGACCGGTCAGTGCACACGCGACGCGTACGCAGCGCATTCCTGTAGCGAAATCAGTCCTAGTGTATTTTCAAACAAAGTTATCCCCGGGCGAAACTTCCAATGTTTACCTGCTCGCATCGTATCAGCTATGTCGTTGACTATCTTTTTGACCATGTTTCTTCGTTTCGATTTCCGATTACAGCTCTGTGCGGTCGCCAGGCTTCCGTACGATTTGTTAATCTATAGTTTCCAGGAACTTTTTTTACTGCACACACATCAGCAAAAAGTCCTCAGTCTTGAGTAGGCACCGCTTTTGTGTGTGTATGTGTGCAGATGGCTTTCGCTCCGGCATAGTATGCAATGTTTATTGGTTTTTTACTCATTACGGCTAAAATCTGTACAGCCCACCTGAACGAGATGGCTTTGATCGAAGCCGGTGTGCAATTCAAGGGTAATTACAAGTTTTTACTCAAAACTTTTATGGCCATTCGTATTTTTTTGAATAAATAAGTAAATGAATAAATAGTCAAGTAATTCACCAAGTTGCGTTTCACTTCACTGATTTGGATCCGATTATTTCATTCCGTCCATTTTTATACTGGATTCTTTGAATAATTTGCTATCGCTGTAGAGTTTTACTCAGCCACTTTTTATAGGCGTTTTTTAACATTTGCAGTGATTTAATTATTTTCAAATTTTATTTTCTTCATTTAATTATCATTGTTAATCTCATTTTGATTAAAATAATCAAGTATTTGGTATATAGTATTTATTTGTACATAATCTTCGTCACCACTGTTTATTTTCACTTTTTTTATTTTTATTTTTATTTTATTTAGTTATTGCTATATGATAATACAGGAATCTCACAACCGATTGAGTATTATACCTTTTCTGAGTATTTTGATCTCAGACCTCTGAAAAATTCAGATATATAATCGATACATACCGGAATTTATTATGCTTCCCATAATTTTTTTTGGTTGTTCCGGTAATATGACGTTTTAGTCCAATACTCCTTTTTTTGTGCTATTTGTGTCCCCGTATTACAAAATGAAATCACACACAATTGTTAAAGTGTCAGAAGGAGAAGAAAAAACTTGCATATGAATTTTTGATTTTCTCTAATCAGTTCCTTATTCTTAAAATACAACTCACCATCCCTCTCAAGACACGATAGAGCCATGACAGAGCTCCTACTTGGATGTAGTTCATGGGTGCGGTCGCCCTGCCTCATCCAACAGCTTGTCTTAAGTCGGAAGTATAGCTAGAAATTTACATATAATTTTCGATAAACAAGTAGGCAATCGACCAGCACTGCCTAGAGACTGCTTAGAGATGGGCCAAAGTTTTCGAAAATTTTGTCGTCAAGTTCACGGGATTTAGAATTTGTCTTGGAGTATGATTCTGGATTCCGAAAGCGACTAAAAGTGAAACGCGCTGGAAGTCCAAGGTGTGAGGTAATCTTCGGGAAAAAAATTCAAAGACCGCACTCAAAAGGTCAAAAATCATTTATTTCTCATGAAATTTTATTTTACTTTGCTAACATGAATATATGTTGTTGGGCTCTTGATAGATTTCTTCTTCCAGACGGTGCTCGGTGTTTCTCATGCATGTCTCGGTTGTATGAAGCTGTGTGGCCGTCGTTATCGCACATCTACAAAAGGCCAAAAAATTTCACGGGTATGTTAGCTTTTTGAATTTGTGAACTGTCCAGTTTTCTATTTAACTAGCATTTTTTACACAAAATTTCCTTTCAAAAACTTTTGTGAGAATTTCGATGTCTTATATTTGTGTACGACAATTTTTTCTTCGAACTTTCGCTAGCCAAGAATCCGGTGTGACATATTGTAGAATTATCGAAAGTATTTGGGAAAACATCCTTGAGATGATGATCAGGTGTTTAGCGACTTGTCGCCGATAGAGTTCCAACAATAGAGCTCTATGGAACACATATACAAGTAATAGCAAAAGTAGCAAAATGTACACAGAACTGTCAACTGTAAGCGTCGGATACTCAACGTTTTCAGATGATTGTAACGACGATCGGTTAGTCGAGGGACGAGTACCGGCTGTCCACTGTGACACCATATGCGTCTCGATGTATGAAGCCCCAAATATTGCAGGTAAGACCCCCTCTGCAGTGGGTAGTGTCTGGAGTCCACCAAAAGACTATATGTAGTAGCATTGAATGTTTCACTGGTAATCAGTGGCCCCACCTCACTTGTGTCTTTCAAAAGGGTTTTCAAGGGTTTGAAACGGTCCAAGGGAACGATATCATTCTTCTGAATACTTCGCAGATGGTTGGCTCACAGGAATTTTCGCACCGCACTGTTTTTCCTTATTTTTACGCCACGTTAATCCTAATAATTCCTCAGTCATGTTTGGAATGCCCGCATCGATTGGAAGGTAGCCACCGTAAGCTTCCCACTTACAACAGTATTCCTGCATGAATGATCTCAGCTTTATATATTGACACCAGTATCTATAACTATTTAATATAGAGCGCTTTCTGATTCCAAAGGCGGAACGGGTTGAGAAAAAGGAAAAATGCAAGGAACAAAATGGGCCATTTTAAAAAAACCCGATGGCTTCTCTTTGGTCTTCGTTAGGTTTTCTTTTCACATAACTTTCACTGAATGGGGTTTTCTCATTTTTTAGGAGTCCGGATTGGTGGCTATATCCGTGGATGTATGAAGGACGTACTCATCAAGGGATTCAACGAGACCATTGTCAGTTGGTATCGATGGATGCAAAGAGATTCTTGTCGGCCTTATAGGTGAGTATCGATTTGGTATATGAGCAATTACTGATTGAGAACCATCGATTAGCGAAAAACAGGCCCATAATTAGGCTATTGAACTGGATTAAACAATTTCTAATGAACATGGCTGGTTTAATGCTTGGGAACAGCAGTGATGGGAGTAGTTTGTTCAATAGTGGAAGGGTTGGATACCATGCTTACAGCGTATGTGTAGAATTTCACAGAGTCTAAGTAGTAAATAGAAATTTTACATCATTACAAAGTCAGTAATTCGGTATTAGAATGCGGGTGGAATGAGGAAATCGGGCTGGATAAGGTGAACCTTCCATGAATCCACTAAAATCTCACTGTATCTGCTAATTGGTAAGATACAGATGGAAAGTCCCGAAAAACGTTAATGATATCTGCTTTGTTTGATATTCCGATCTTGACTCGCTTCAATTCGAGTTCACCTACTTTGAAGGGGCATGCTGTAGTGCTGGGATCGTTTGGTTGTCGCTGTACCGGTTCCGGGAAGCGATGGCATGGGGTTAAACATCGGGTGGAGTCAACAAGGCACTAAATGGGGCAAGAACCGTGCCTCAATCATCTTCGCGATACTTAGTTGGATCTAAAAGAGTCTGTTAAGGCCTGGATTGCTTTCTTCAAACATTTTTTCAGATTACCCTACTCATTCGAGTAGAGGGTCATCAGTTTTGCTTTTCTGTTCCCATTACTCCTTAATGTCTAATAGAAAACGAATACATGGCGCATTCCATAAGCTACTATTGCCGGTGATATCCTATCAACAGCCTTTGTCCTGTTCATTTATTCATTTCATCAAGGTGGTCGTACTGCTTCTTTCACGAGATGAGTCATGAGTAGCTCTTCTCGGCCAGTGGGTGGCATGCAGCGATGTCCGAGTGGTTAAGGAGATTGACTCGAAATCAATTGGGCTCTGCCCGCGCAGGTTCGAATCCTGCTCGCTGCGAAGCTTTTGCATTTTGTCAGATATCATTGTTAAATATTAAGATTATGAGATATTACCCAATTACCCTGCCCTTATGATTAATAAAGCCTAAATTTTCCAGTCATTAGTGGGTCACTTTCAAAGGGCTGCAATTAACGGTTTTTATGTGAGTTTAGACTCTCGAGGAGAACTTCTTTTGGTCAGAAAGTGAATAAATATCCAAAATTTATATTTAAATAATAAAAATCATTGAGTGTTGCTGCCAATATATTTATGGAAAGTACGAAAAAACTTGTATTTCAGAAAAAAGGAGCTGTTCAAGTTAGGTGGAGACCAGATCGATGAGTCCACTATCGATGTGTGTACATGTTATGCGGATTACTGTAATGGAAATTCATCGGCGACATTATCGACGTCATTGATTTCTGTTGTGATCCCCTTGATTACCATCATCTTCTTGATCCTCTACTAATTTCATCCCCTCCCTCCCCATTCAATTATCTCTGCCATCTGTAATAGCTTATTGTGATAGCTGGCTCATACTATATTGTATTTTTATATGTTATCAAAAAATGTTCGAATATTGATTAAAACGCAGACTTTACAATTTTATTGATTGACTAACATTTTTTGAATGTATAGATTGACTACTCACACTCCAGGTCCGTTCTTGTCTCCTTCTTTATTGATTTCAATATCACGGGTATTAAATGTGTCCTACGTATGAGGTTTTACCATACTCTCGTATGACATTTTAAGACATTTATTCAATTTCCAGTGTTTCAATCAATGTGGTGCTCAAAAATTGATGGAATAAATATTTCTAGAAATTATTTTTTATCCTTAGTCATAGCTAGATGTGTTGTGATGCATGGACGTGTACCTTTCCGCTTTTTTCTGATTTCTATGGGAACACATCTTTTCCCCGAACCTATTAATTGTAAGATATTTTTAGGTTAGTGCATAATTTACCAGACACAATTATTTCATTAGTTTGTAATGTTAACTATATTTATTAATAATTTTATTAACTATTTAGGGTGAAAATGTGGTTGGATGGAGGGCACTTTTTGTCTCCAATGCTAAGCGCTCGAGTGCAGAGAAGTAGGAGTTGCTGGCTTCGCTATCCCGTAATGGTTCTTGGGAGCTGTTCCCAGACAGGGTAATATAGTTTTTAGAACTATGTTCAGGAGGGAAGAACTTCAAGATGGACGAGTTTGAGATGGGGGCTCGATTGAAGATGAGATGAGGGTTCAATTGAATTCTTAGGTTTTACCTATGCCAGCTTTTGCGCGAGTGAATTATCTCACTCATCGCGATGGTCCTCCCCTTCTGAGGCTCAGGTGAGAGGCTCAGGTGAAAACTATGTTTTCTCGGGCGAGAGCCGTCTCCAAGTGCAAGTAAAGCGGCTACCACTCGTTCTCGGAGTCCGAGCGCTTAGTTTCAAAAACTAGGGATGCTACACCCTTCCCGCCTACCCCTCCAAACTATATTCTCACCCTAATTAGTTAGAATAATATGCGAGGCGGTAAGGGTTTCGAACTGGAATGTCCTCGAAATTCTCTTGTAAATCGAAACGAAATGACCGGCATTCCTTGATTCTGAGAGATTTATGCACTGACCTAACAGTAGGACAAGTATATGGCGATTTAGCCTAAGCTAATAATGCGTGGAATTAGTAAACGTGAGTTTGGTCCAGTCGGTCAAATGTCGGAAATCAGAGAACATCGATTCGATTTGTTCCGTGCGGGGTTCATACGGGCGGTTCCAGGTAGTGCCCATTGTAGCCGTTTCTCGGTGGTCTGAGGAATGCAGGCAGGAGGTGTCAAGTAAGCCAAAACTCTATCGCTGATTACTGAAATCGCATTTCGATGGTTGTTTTGAAGATACGGTCATTACTAAGAGCAGTGGTCTCGAGGAAAAGTTCGGGTGAAGCAAATCATCAGTGCCCTCTGAGGCAAGGACAACGCGACAGCCATTTCTTCATTAAAACTCCAGGTACGCTACTGGTTTATACTACTTTTTAAACAATGGGATCCTACAAGTCAGTCCAGTCCTACTGCAAGTGACTTCTGAAAGCTTTTTACTCTGGTAGGACTCTGACGCTTTTTCTTTTACTATCGAACAACACCGAATATCGGATGTGGGCAGCACTGCAAACTTCAACGGTAAGTACATGAGTGTATTTTTTCTGTTTTCATCCCTATACAAGTTATTACTTATGAACACAAAGTGCTATATTACTTCTTGGGAAAACAAGTGCATAACCAGTTCGAGGAAATATTCACCTTCACCTTTCAAAGATAGTTGCTAGAGCAGGCAGAAGAGCTATAGCCCTTTAGGCAGGTGGAAAAACCATGCGACTCGCCTAATTTCCCAATCACCGATTTAGTTAATCGTAGAATCGTTGGATTCACTTAATCATCATGCATTACCACTTTCCTCCCTAATCTCGTACGAAGGTAATCGAATGGGAGTTCATGGAACCTTTTCAAACTTTGAACGATGCCATATAAGAATGGGACAAGTGGCGCAACCCGACAGTGCGACTAGGCATTTTTCCCGTATATACTTTTATGGGATCCATGTTCCATTTCTAATATTTCTACAATGTAAAACTCTTAGAAGTCGAGTTCGTGAAACACTGGCCATGCAGTTTTCGAGAAATTAACTTAAAACTTACGACATTCGATATCACGATTTCTGTCGTAGGGGCCCTTTATAAGTGAGGTGATGCTGATTAAAAGAAGGCACTGTAGGATATAAAGCTTTTTGAGACGGGAAGGAATTTCCAGGGAAGTTCTGCAACCATGATTGAAGTGTTCGCGACTGTAGTGATTCTGTATTCCTACTGAAAAGTTGATGACTGTGTTTTTGATAAATCCTACGAATGTCGTCGCTCTTGGAACTGTACTATCGACCATTCTTGTCGAATACATAAGGGTTGTGCTTTACCCGACTGTCCACCACGTAGAAAACTCAAGCAGAAACTGTACTTCCAAGTATAAGGCATGCCAACCCTATAAGGGCTCACAAAAAGATGCAGCAATTGGACTCGCCCAGCTCACTAGATGCTACGACCATCGTAAAGTACAGTCAGATTAATTCGATAGTGTTCCCCGGTAGAGGAATAGATCGCAGAGAGAAAACAGCTGTGCAGCAGCATGCAGGAGGAACCGTTTTAGTTAGAGCATAATCTGAAATTTTCAACTTCTCTCTTTTTCCCATACTTGTACATGCCTTTGTATTTGAACTCACTATATGGGCTTAGGGACTCGGTCTGAACATGGTCGATTAGAGGGATATCGATGAACCGGCCTTGCTGCTACTACTACCATACCATTTTCTGCGATAATGATTGTAGAGACTTCCATCGGAGGGTTTCTTAGGAACTAGCTTTTTTTTCTTTTGCTTATTTGAAAATACAGTGGGTAAAAAGTAACGGAGAGGTACCGAGGAGAAACCTTTCACATACCTTCTTCACGTGAGAGCATCTCTCATTGTCAGTTATAACTCTCATCTGATCGAGCCATCACTGTGAAGTTTGTTGTTACATGCTAGAATTCCATGCCCGCATATACCCTGTTGTTAAAGAGTTGACTAGAAGGCTGGACTCACGTGATGTTATGAATATTACAAGTATAACCTACAAACATTTGCCAAAGTTTACGGTATTACCAACCAGTTGAATACTGTTCAAGGGTGTAAGTTATTTCCCAGTAGTGTCGCTTATTTATCCAACATTCATAATCCATGATTTTGGTTTGCAGACCGTCTTGAAGGGATCCCAGTTCATCTATATCACCTGCCATTCCACTAAGCATCGATTCGGTTCAGAAATCCTGTTATTAACAGCCAGGATCCACCATTCAGGAACAGCATTACTCATCTGGCTGTCATGATCCTTGATTTCTTGGCGTGGGTAGCAGCGTAACTCAAGGCTCATCTACTAAGCTATGAGTTCCGAATTATCGTTCTCCCAGATCCACTTGTAGTTGAATTTTCAGCTCTAATGTAGTCTGTGAGAACACCTTATGCTGTTGCATATCATTTGCCTTCTGCCAATGATGGCGTTGATATGGTTTCATTTTTCCCATGCTGCTCAACATGATCGATTAGGCTCTTCGTAGTTGATAAAATTTAAAAATTAGTTACTCGGCTAAGAGATCTCGGATTTGAGTTTCTAGAGCGTACTGAATCTTGTTGCGATGTGGCGCACGACGACAGGACTCTTGACGTGTGAGCTACGGATTGGAAGCTGCCGAACAGCTCCGAGTTCGTGAGAGAGCGGATTGCTTTGAACTTCAGCCGAATTGCGCAATTTATCCGAGACTGGTGAGAAACGACTTTATCGACTGCTGGTGTTCCAGCACAGTAGCCTTCTTTGGAACTCTAATAATTGAGACCTTAGTTAATAAAGACTAAAAAGTTAAAACTCATTTTTGTGATTTGAGAACAGGACCAAGTGCGCAATAACGGGATGCCTGCCGTTCTCTTTTAAATAAAAAATATTAGCTTGAGCAGAAAGCTTTAATCGATTCTTCATCTTGATTTCGAAAGCTTTTGTCTTCGTTAAAAAGGGATCTCAATAAGTAACATAGTCTCCATCGTGGTCCACGAATGAGCAACGATCCGTCGGTTTTTCGATTCCTGAAGCCCATACTGAGGCGACTGCGATTCGGGAAAGCTAGTAGTCTCACTTTCGAGGTCCGAGGTTTATTGCGTTCCATGACCAATCTGAGAGCAGCGGGATTTCGGGGACAAACTAATCTGTCTGCCCTTAGGTAGGTAACCAATACCCTATCTTACGGAATATGGCGGGTTTCACCGGTAAACCTCTAACATGGTTCGCGCAACGACCCTTCGAATTCGGCGGCGAGAATTAAAACAAACACAAACCTAATATGTACTAATCAAGCCACTATGCTTGGATTAGCAAAGTAGACAGAATTGCGGGCTTTAAACGTAGTGTAGCCGTAAACGAGCTAAACGAAATAATAGTACATACTGAACCCTAAGGAATTTCAGTCTAGCCCATTCGCTGCGCGAGCTAGTGGAATTCAACTGGATTGGTCAGACTTTGTCAAATTGAGACATTCTGAAAGATAAGCTAGCAATAGTTTGTTAAGAATGGGTGTTCTTGTGAATCGTGTTCATCGAGAGCCGATATTTAGTGCCACCTTCTTTAACAGGTGACAAAACTTTCTCAGCCTGTGCAACACTTCGTTAGGCTTTGGAAAAATATTGACCTCTAAAGAGTGATAATGCTAGCACAACATAGATTGAGTTGATTGAAGGCCATGAATCGTTGGCACCATTAAGCCAAATTTGCCGAGTCATAACTTACTTACTTATACGGCTCGTCTTCACTCATGTGCGAGCACCAGCAACAAACCAGCTTCGCTTCTGTCTTTTGCGATCGCCATCCACGGTAGACTCAGGATTCGACGACTATGGCGATGTGAGAAGTCGTTCAGCTGCTGTTGCAGCTACTTCACGTGATCGACAAGCACATCCTCCCATCTCGCAGTAGGCCTACCCTTAGACCGTGTAGATCCTATGGGAGCCCACTCGACTCATCTTCTTGTCCATCTGTCATAATCTCTTCTCATTGTATGACCGACCCATCGAAATTTTGCGTTTTTCATGTATTCCACCGGATCGCGGAGTCGAGACATTCTGCGCATATCGGAGCTGCGGAGTCCGGCTCGATATTGCGAGAGTCGGTCGAACCTCAAAAGGCATCGCTCGAGCCTCTGTGTTTTGTGTTCAGAGCCCTTGACGTGGATGCACTGGTCACCCAAGTCTCCGACTCGTAACAGAGCGCAGGAAGAACTGTGGTTGGTCAGAGAGATGGTTGGTGATCCCTTTCAGAGGTCCGAAGGCTACCCACGCTGCTTTCTGCTGTCTCACTAGTTCCTCCTTCATGTCGTTGTCCGTATTCACAGAACGTCCGAGATAAACATATGACGAGGTCTCCTTGATGGGTGTACCATCGATTTTAATTTGACCTTCGTCGGCTCAAGTATTCTTCATGAACTGTGTCTTTGTTTGGTTGATCCGCAGCCCTACGTTCTTTCCTGCTTTATTAAGCTCAGCAAGCATAGTCTCAGCGTCAGCTTCCGCAATGGTGCTTGACAAGAGAACGATGCCCTTTTCGCCCCAGTCGAGCGACTTCATACCCCACTGGTGCGCGGCTGTGAATAGCTTCGGCGAAAATAGTGTTGCCTTGTCTCATACCTTTCCTTATGGGAATGGGTAGAGGTCATTGGAACAGATTCACCGTCGCGCTGCAGCGACTGCTGCAATCAGCTAGTGTTCTTATGTAGGTAGGATCCACTCCTTGATCGACCAGTGCTGGCAGGACCGCATTCGTCTCGACGCTGTCAAAAGCTTTTTCATAGTCGACAAAGGTAAGAACAAGAGGCATTCGGAATTCTCGCCATACTTCGATGACCAATGCGAGCGCTTGGATGTGGTCTAAGCAGCTGAATCTCTTCCGGAATCCGGCCTGCTCTACAGGTTGGGCTTCATTCAGCGTTCGTGATCTGCGGATCAGAATGATCTTCGTGAATAGCTTGTAGAGCGCGCTTAACAAGCTTATCAGGCGGTAATTGCAAAGATCATCCCGGTCTCCCTTCTTGTGAGGAATGACCATGCGCGAGTTCCCCCACTGGTTGGGGATCTTCCTCTTCTGGAAGTAGGATGTCATGTGTTGCGAAAGGCGCATGAAGGTCGTAGCCTCCTGCACGGAGTAGGTCGGCTGAGATCTTGTTGGGGCCTGTGCCGTTTTCATGCTCGTAATCGCAACTCTCACTTTCGAAGGAAGGATCCGAGGTGCTGTTCCTCCAGAGGGCATTTTTGGTTTTCGCACGTGTGTCGCGGTTCGGTAGAGTTTGGTGTAAAACCTTCGTGTAAGTTCCTCCATCACAAATCTCGATGTTGTACGTGTTCCGTCCTCCTTCTTCAAACACGAACGTGGCATACTGTGGTCCTGGAGATCCCGTTGACATTTTCTCAGATTACACCTGTTCAAGGCTGCTTCCAGTAGTCTCCTCTCCCTGTATAGTTGAAGGTCTCGCCGTACTGTTTGTCTGCAGCTGATATTCGCTTGCAGCCTTTCGAGATGTGTGGCGTTCTGGTCAAGCGTCAAGCTTCCTGTTTTGAAAAGATCCTTCGTCGCATCTGCAATGCGAGCGGACGTATCCACTCGCGGAAGCTTAGCCTGTTCAGCACAAAAGAGGGACCCGAACCAGCGCGTCGTAGTTTTCGGTGGGGTCGTCCAGGACCTGCCAGTCATATCGGGACAAGACGTCATTCAGAACATCCCGTCGTATACAACATACTTCAGGTCTCGTCATAGTCATTAGGCCTTTGAAAATTTCATTTTGTAAATTTGTTTTCATTTTTGTAGATAGCAATCCAAACTTCGCCAAAGAAGCTTCATTCAAACCTTTGAGCACTCGAAACTCTCTCTAGTTATGCAATCGAGAGAAACCACCACAACAGTTTATTTTCAGTACATACTCTCTTTTGTCTTAGCAGATACCACAGGTCTTTGGACAGAATGCTGTCGCAAATCTCACTGCCGCTTCTTTTTCTGAATTGCAAAATGGCTTCATAGCAACACAGAACTTATCTCCCATCGTTTGATCTTTGTAGTCTTCGCATATCTGAAGAAAGAGAGGTATAGCAATGTCTGCAGAGTATACAAACATGATAGTAATGTTTTTCACCCTTTGAGAGTAGGCGACTACCACCAAAATGCATAGAACGGAGATAGTCACTCTCATAGTGGATTCTGTAGAACCTCCTAAAATAGTGACATTAGTAGCTGAATTTTGCATTCATTGGTACTAAAGATTTTTCGGCTGTAAGTGTACGCCACGTGGAAATTGAAAACTTATTATTGAAACTGTACAATAGTGTTTTTCTTCTTAAGTGCTTATATATGGCACCACGTAGAAGGGGCTTTTCAGAACTCTTCTATCGCAGTGCTATTTCAGACTTGTAGAGCGCGGAGATGGAATACTTTACTAACATTTGCCATGGAAGCCTGTTGATACCGAAATTGGCTGGTACTACGGAGGGCTAGAATACGGCATAACCATTTAGCGTGAAATTTATCCAGGGCGTTAAGGATGACTATTCAAGAACGTTACCAAAATGGAGCTCTCAAATGATGCAAGAACCCTCTGAATCAAATGAATGAGCGCAAGAATGCAGTGGAAACTTCTCGTGCGGAAGGCTTTGACGTGAACAACGAGGATTGTCACTGCAGTTTTCGAGTGAACGTATGGGTTGTAGTTATGTCTACAACCTCTAAATTCACCGGCCAACCACGATGCATCAATATTAGTATCGCGAAGTAACACGTATCAGTCTTCACTATGGAAGCTAACACAGGGCATGTATGGCACTTGCTTGGATTTTGGTCCCTTATCCAGAAGGCTCTGAAATTTTTCAGACGCCAATATTGTTTTCGCAAGTCAAAATCGTGCATTAAGCGTGGAAGTCACAACCAACATGACATTCTATGCTGTCCTTTCTTAGCGGTGCAATCGAGCAATTTCTTCGTTTGCTAGCTAAATGTTCCTTTATACGAATGCATAATTGTCTCCCGATTTCTCCGATATAGCAAGCATCACATGTCTGTTGTGTGCTGTGTTTAGCAACACTACAGCCTGTTGTGCACAGTCTCCTACTTTTCCGAAGAGAGATCACGTAGTTATCCACAAAACATTGGTTTGCTTCGTATCTTAAGCTACCGCGCTGTGTTTCCGTTACGATTGGCTATTCAGTGCGATAACTTCTTTACTTTTCTCGCTCCTCTTTACCGACAGCTGTTTTGTACTTGTTCCGTGATACTGCGCGTTTAACAACTTTAGGGTGTGGCGACATTGTGTAAATGATGAATCCTTGGAGCTTCCTCTTATATACCACTTCACACGGTATGTTCCACTGATGACCCTAATTTGAGTACTCAGGAAGGGCAACCAGCCTTGGCTTGGGACTTCTCGAGTCAGCCTGATGTACTGCGATAGACTGTTAAAAATGTTGAGCAACTCATCTATTTCTATTTGAGTTGGGGTTACGGCGAGGCATCGTCAGTGTCACGGCCCTACATTAAGGGCATGCGTACTAGCACTGGGTATTCGATTCCACTCATAATGCAAACAGTAAGAACCGGTGCTTGCCGCTTTCCCATTGCAAGCCATTTTACGTGTGAGAAGTATCTTCCGGACCGCTTAGATACAATGCAGTTCAAGCGCTCTTAGATGAGATTCATTATTCGTGCTCGCTCAATCCAAGTGTCAACACACATTACCCGCGCTTGTCAAGCATTTCTGATTGTCTGCAAAGCCTGTTGTTGGTTGGTGTAGAGCGCAGAGACCTCGAACGACTTGACAACACACTTGCGTTGAAATCTGCAAGCACGTAAGGGTCCAAGAGTTGTCCCGTATCCGACAGATGTGATGGTATATGGATAAGGAGTTGACCGATGATTTCATCCATATAAACAAACCATAAAATGCGATTGGTTGATCCATTAACGCAGCTGATTATAGGCTTGATTTTATATGCCTGCGGCAGAAGTGACCACATACGTTTAGCAGGCAAATTATGGTTGTCGATAGGGTGTAAAGTACTGGGCATGTTGAACTTCCCAGTTTCAACCTTATCCACTTTGCCGACTTTCCCACTTTGACCATTAACGTGTTGAACTTTTTTGCTTGCATTTGAGAGGCTCTTTCTGTCGAGCTTCGGTAGACTGTTGTGTCTGCTCTGTTGTTGGGAGGAGTTCCCTGTTTTTCTCTATAAAGAATGTGGTATTACCACAAAATTTCTACCCTCATCGCTGAGAAAAAGGCGTGCTTCATCTCACTGTATTCTTTCACACAGAGGATAAGGTAAGTGAAGATACACCTTAACCTCTGAGTGAGCTTTGATAGTGGGGACTGACACGTGTCACTTTATACTAATATCAATGAATGTGGTTGACCGGGCAGTCTCACTTGCTCTATCGTCTCTGAAGTTGAGCAACTGTTTGGTGTTCGTGGAGCTATCGTGAGTGACTTGTTGGAATTTCCATTTATTATATTTGGAAGTTCACCGGTCTGAGTTGCAACTAGTAGTTAAGAGTTAGTCTCCGTCAAGTGGGAAAGAAAATACTCTGACAAGAGTATTGTCCAATTACTTAGATGTTTGAAGTCTCTTCGGTTATCATTGAAGTACCACTTCACTGATCCATATCCTGTTTTTGTCGTTGTCATTGAATGAAAACAATCACACAAGCTACTGCAAAGCTGTCCGTCTTCAACGGAGGCGATCAGCAGGTGAAATTGTTGAGTGTAATGAACGCTTTCTTGAATAAATGTCAGAAAACGTGACCAGATCTTTTACTAGCCACAGAGCAAACTCTACAAATGTTTGCGTAAATAATTTGCTGACAATGTTACATATTTTTCCTATGTAGAGGAAGATCATCCCTATGACATAATAAGGCTGGCAATCCGTGTTTGACTGTCTTTTCCAAATTGGCAGTTCCTTCGGGAAACTTTTGTCCGCTCGCAACTTTTTTATGATCTTATTTTGCAGTTTCAATTCAACACTCATATACATCACTTCAGAGCTTCAAATTTTATAGAACTACCTCGGCACTCATGTATCCAAACAGTGATTTGAAATGAAATTCCTCTACAACATTTTATTACTGGAATTCTTGGATCCCATAAAAAATTAACAGATGCCACATGTCTTTGGACAGAACCCTATCAATAATCTCCTACGATCCTCGTCTTTTGTATTGCAATAAGCCTTTACCGACTCGCACCAGTTCGGTCCCACATCTTTACCAGCGTAGTCCGTGCATATCTGATAAAGGCAGAGTTCTAGCAACATGTGGATAACATGCTATCATAATGACATGAACCAGAGGGTAAAGTCGGTTTTCGGAGTACAGTGAACTCCGAAAAACGATGTAGGGTCGATGATGAAAGGGTACAGTGATCCTATGTGAGAAATGGGAGCTCTCTACAGGACACCACGAAAAAAGCATTCAAACAAAATTTTTTACCGGCTTTTGACCGGCAGAGGCGATGGCCACCAAAATGGCAAGGACGAAGAAAATAATTCGCATAGTGGACTTCGTAGAATTTCCTGAAATGGTGTCTTTGATAGTTGAATTTTGCATTTGTTGGTGCAAAGGATTTCTCGGTTGTAAGTGTACGCTGCGTGGAAATTGAAAACTTATTATT
Organism: Haemonchus placei; assembly: GCA_900617895.1. Taxonomy (NCBI): domain Eukaryota; kingdom Metazoa; phylum Nematoda; class Chromadorea; order Rhabditida; family Trichostrongylidae; genus Haemonchus; species Haemonchus placei. Next base: position 59,912 of record UZAF01016716.1, read on the forward strand.
GAAACTATACAATGATCTTTTTTTAGTGCTTATATATGGCATCACGGAGGAGAGGATTTTCAGAAACTCCCCTATCCCATTGCTATTTCCTGACCTTTCCAAGGTGACTATGGAATACGTTAAAAACATTCACTGTGAAAGCCCGTCCACATCAAGATTGGCTGATACTAGGGAAGGCTAGAATACAACATAAACATTTTATATGAAATCTCATCCACGTTCGACATGATTAGTCATAAAAGCTAGTAGAATAAAAGCCTAAATTGGAGCAAAAATTCTCTCGATAAGTATGAGTGGGCATGAATATATGCAAAGACTTTTTGTAGTGAACGCCTTGAAGTGAACAGGGAAACGATAGACTCGTTAGGGGAGGGCTTGAGGAAATGTTACTGTCGTCGTCAAAAGGGATAAAAAGTTTCCTTGAAGGCGCGGTTTACGATAATTTTTAGGCCGGAAAGCGGAAGTTTTGGTTGGGAATAATACAGGATGTCCCAAAATTATTGCCGTCGATTTATAGCAATATATTTGAAACTTCTCAGCTTAGGCGATGGAATTTTTTATGCACAATTGCTAGCTAACACTATGTGTTACAACATGCTACAGTCGCATTTCGAAATATACCCCATCAGCGCGGATAGAAGTCAAAGTTTGCTTTCGACTTGATCGCAAGTGGAACGCAGGTATCCTTCTCCATTTCTTCCCAGCCGCTCTTCAGCGTGCGCATTCTAGGGCTACAAACTGGGACTGCAAACTCGACGGTCCTCTTCTAAACAGAGACCATTCGTGGAAGTCAAGTGAGTCAAGTTCTGGAAAATAGGATGACCATTCCTCTTCACCAATGAAGTCGGGCAGCTGTCGTCGGCACCATTCGCGGGCAAGCTTTGCTCTGTGGGCTGGAGTAGCGTCTTGCTGGAAGGACTACGAGATGTTTCAGAAAACGTAGTCGGATCAGTGTTTCATTACTTCCATCAGTACGCTATTTTAGTACTGGTCCTAGTCAATTTTCACTCCTGCTTCGAAGAAACCACCAGCGGCTTACCCTTGCCCAGTGATTTCCTCGAATTACAACATTTTACCGTTCTTATAGCGACCTTTTTGTGAGATATCACACGCTAGGTGTTTCTTTCCCGAATGAACGTTTTGGTTGTTGAGGGATGGTATTATGGTAAAAAATTTTTAGCCAGAGAGAACGATGAAGGGTTATGTGTCATCACTCGAGTGTGTCTGCGACTTTCTGCATTTTTTGGCTCTGTAGTGTCTGATGAGGTCGGAATTGAAGCGAAATTTCTGCATACGATAGGAATGGCAGTGAAACATCTGCATGACACTCTTTCATCGCGATAACTCCTGTAAGCCGTGCCCGTTGACTTCCATTCGATAGGTCACCCACGATCCCTACCGATTGGCAAATGGACCATTTTAATAGTGCTATCTTTGGAAACATTCTACCTTTCTACCTTTCCTTAATTGTCTCTGGTTCAATCTTCTTTTCTATATCGTTTANNTAGCCTTCTATACGGTTATTATGAAAATTCCAAGAAATTTCGTAATACCCTTCCATCTCTCGCGTGCCAATGATTGCGAGTAGCATTGAATTAGCCTCCTCGATCTGAAAGATATTGGGGATCCCACTTAGTAACCATGCATATTGCAAGGGAGCATTCTTATTCATTTAATAATAACAGATAATGAAAATTTGATAAATTATTTCTGCCTTAGAAATTTTTGAATTTTGGCGCCAATAATTTTGGGACGCCCTGTACATCAATAGTGAGGAAAGGGAAAAACGCTGCTAACTTTGCGTGAAATGAGGCTTTCTAAAAGTAGTGGAAATCGAAGTTGTACGAGATTACCGTGATGAAAATAGCATGGAAAGGATGTTGTACGACCTTGTCGTTATCAGTCATGGCAAGTCGTTTTAACTTCGTGCATGAGCTCTCTTGTGAATGGTGTAGCCTCTACAATGTCGTTGAAACTCGTCCGCACATTCACATGGGGTAATCTTTGAGCCTCTATATCACCTTATCTAGTCCGTTTTCCGATCTGACAGTGCCACATATGAATACAAGGGCAACAGATTGATCATAGCAGCTTTATCTAGATTGTGCTGTCAAAGGCACGGATCACGATTAAATGGTCTGTGAGATCTCCTCATGAGATGAACTCGAGGTCCACTTGTATACCATATCTGGCGCTATCAGGTCGAAAAACGGCCTAGTTAGGGCGTTACAAACTCTCAAAGATTGTACCGTGTGTATCATCGGAGAGCTACACCGGCACTGTAGAGCTGCACCAATCACGAGGGACCACGGGTGCTCTTCGTTTCGCGCGGCAGTCGAAACTAGGTCACGCCGCAGCCGTCGCGTGGGGCACGTCAGCCCGCGATACTTGACCGATGTCGTAGTTGTCATTGGAGCGTACGATTTGCGCTTGGTCTACGGCGGCCGGCTCAGAGAGAAGATAACATACGGACTAGTGCAAATCATCCGCTCCACTGACATTTGGTGGTACTGTTACGCCACCTCGAGACCTCAGTGGGCTGTACCACGAAGTGAAGTGAGTAGGGTGACCTATTTTGGACGGACCGGTGGAACGGACGTTCTCCAAGAGACCTCATATAGGAAGTTCAAACAACTTGACATGACCCATAGCGACAGTGGAAGGCAGTTCTGCACAGTTCTAGCTTGATATAGTCAGCTCTTTGCGCAATTGCAACGACTGAAATCTCGACACAGATTGTGAAACTTGCTTTGAATTAATGCCTTTATTATGTGCTTTTATTTCGCCGCAGTGCGCAATGCAAAAACCTCGCAAGATTAGCGAGTTATGGACAAAACTTTAGCCTTGAACATATTTTTTGTCATCCCTTTCTGTACAGTTTGACCATAGCTTATCAGCACTCACGCAACAGCATAAGAAGGCGAGAACCGAGTCAGTGTAGTGTAAGGAATAAAGGGCAACGTTCTAAGAAAGCACAAGTATGGGATTGAATCCCGTCTGAAGCCGAAGTTTTTCTCATCTGAGGTCTGTCTTAATTTCTCTAAAGTAAGTTGGTTCGGTACGAATCTGCAGATAGTGGCATGGATTACTGTTTTGTAGATTCATCGTTAACAATAATTCTCGAACAATGTTAGTGCCAGGTACAATCGGGCAAAACACCTCCCACGAAAGCACTAAACGTGTGGCCATGGTATGATAGTGATACTCTGCTTGGGTTTTCGAATCCCTGATCGATATCCGCCTAAGCCAACTTGCCTATAGCCTTCCATCCCTTAGCAGCCGGCTAATTCACCGAACACGTCTGGAGAGATGGATGCACTCATTTATACATCGGCCGGCAACCGCAATCCTACTTATGTAATAAGTATATCTGTTGGTGTGTGCATGTGTGTATATGCGTGTGTTCGTCTGAAAATTCGTACTCCTGTCCCGACGTAGAGCATTCATATTCGGTAAGAGTACAGGCGGCAGGATGGGAACACTGGTGTTGGGTGATAGGGCGAGACTCCGTTCGCAGGAGGCGGGGCGTTGGGAAAAATTGATACTTGAAATCTGGGCGTTCAAATTCGGTAAGGGTGCAGATGGTGGAATGGGAATGCTGGTAGGTGTTGGCAGCATTCGACTTCGCCCCTAACGGGACACTTTCAAGACTACAAGCTAAGGCTATTTTTATTTAATGATGGCTATTTTTATTTAACCGTTCACTGAGAATAATACGATCTTATAACCATGAAAAAAAGATTGCATGATCAAATCGCAAGACTATCTCTTCTTTAGAGAAAGCGAGATTCATGTTGAAAATTCCTACTTTTACAACGCATTTTAAAAGAACCGTCGTTCGGTGCTCTTGTGAAAGCTCTTTTCAAAAGAAATTCTTTGATGATATTCTCGTTCATTCTCCTTGGTTGAGAGACTAAATATGATAAAGGATCATGTCATATTCTGCCCTTCCTCCACATCAGTCATTAATGATGTCGACAGGGTTCCCCGGCAAATGATTTTAATGTATTCCATGTTCCCTCTCAACATTCAAGAGAGAGCATTGTGATGCAAGGGTATTCGAAAAAATCTCAAAAAAAAATCTGAAATAATCGATTTCATTCACTGCAAATATTTTATGTTCCGAAGCTGAGGATGAAAATTAAATTTGTACACGCGATTAACAAGGGACAATCACTCTTCTATCCTGCACTGGCAGGAACAGGGGCTCAGAGTGTGTTCCGATCTCCTCGTATGTTGCACGCAGGTATCCCTCATCCTTCTTTCCAACCGTGAATCTTGATTCCAAAGACTCCATGCTGATATTGCAAACTCGTTAGGTCGATGATCACACGGAGGAGCCAAGTGCTTCAAGCACTGGGGAACAGGATGGCCATTCCTTCATGGTGATGAAGTCGGGCAGCTCGCGTCAACTCCACTCTTGCCTGTGTTTGAGTCTGTGGGATGGAGTGCCGTTCTTCTTAAAGGATCACGGGCTGTCTCAGGAAGCTGATTCAGATCAATGCTTCAGTATGTCTATAAGTATGCTCTCTACACACACGTTTTTGTCAGTTTTCTTGACGTACCGACTGAACCAGCGGCTTCTTACCCTCGCCAGTGACTCCCTCAACTAATAACACCCAATTTGCTGCGCATATGGGAACTTTTTTGTGAGAGAGTGAGAGGAGTGCTTTTGTCGTGAAAAATTTCTTGTTAGGAAAAGCGATCAAGGTATAGGTATCCCCACTTCAGTGAGTTAGCCACATTCTAATTTTCTAACCTTTTAAGCTCTAAACTGTCTGTTGAGATCGGAATAGAGTGAGATCTATGCACACGAAACGTGTGGCAATTGAGCTTCTGCTTGTAATCCGCCACATCGACAACTTCATTAATTTCTGCTGAGTTGTATTCCTTTTCATGAGTCACCCAGGATCACGATCGACTCGCAAACGAACTATTTGGATAGTCCGATCTTTTGAAGAACTAGCCTTTCTACTACTTCCCAATTGGTTGACCTTGATTGGTTCTGCTTCTATGTGTAGTGTGCCAGCCTTTCGCTTGGATAGATGAGGCAATTATACCTCATGAGATGTGTAAAACATTAAAGCCATATTGCCCTTTTGGTCGTGAAGAAGCACATAATAAGGATAAGAAAACACTTCCTAGGCCGTACGTATGGCCTATACGGTTTGAGTGGGACCTGGTTGATTATAGTCGATTTAAAGGCCATTTAGATTCAATTTACGACCTGAGCAACATGAGACTTGAGATTTGTTTTCCTTTACCTCTAATCAAAAAAGGTGTTACGATTCTTAAAGCAGCATCATTTCACGGTAATTTCATGAATGCACTCTCAACAGCTATTCGCTTATGAACACATTCAGACTTCTCCGACTTGGTTGGATGGCCGAGATCAAGATAAGAACTCCGGACATCTCGATTCCTAGTCTTATACAGTGCGTTTTATAGGTATAAGATCACCCTCAAATGTGGTGTTTACAGGATAGGCAGCCAAGCAGATAAGTTTTAGGCACTACTATCACATTCATCCACCACCCTTGATAACCCCTACGCACCGACATTTTTTGATCAACTTTTACCATAACATTTTTATAATTACTATTTGGTTTCTGCACCGTTTCATAAGTATAAGATCACTTTGAGAATTTGAAAAAAGTGTCATTAGTAACGACAAAGGAAAACATTCAGTAGTCGATGAGTCTTCCTTGTTCTAACCCAATATCGAATAGCCTAAATGGCATACTCGAAACAAGGTTTCGAAAGACCTCGCCGGAGATTTCAATCCAAGATTCAAGTACTGCTTGCTTAAGCCCTACTATCTCTGTAACCACGGTTGTTCGCATAAATCTTTTTTACAAGGATATCCCATAGATTCTCCATCGGGTTCAGATCGAGGCTGCAAGCTGGCCATGTTAGAACTTCGAAATTTTGGGAAAGAGCCATTCCTTCGTAGAATGACTAGTGTGGATCGCAGCACTGTCCTTTTGAAAAACGTAACTAAGACCATGTCGCCGGCTCAGAAATGGCACCAGGTGCCATTGTAAGACGTCTTGAAAGTCCTTGAAGTCCATTTTGGAGGTCACGAGAGCAAGCTTCAGCCCAGGTCACGAGACATTCAGATTAACTTTCTTTTCATCGAAAAATACGATCTGGACGAGAATATTGGAATGTGTGGCTTATCGGTGATACAGGATGACTTTCGTCCGATCTCATCCCAAATTCAACTTCGAAATTCAAGTCGTACTTTCCTGTGGTGGTCGCTAAGACCCGGAGCCACTTCATTGCTGCTCTGACAATGCTGCTGCTCTTTTCCACGTCCCTCCGTTCAGTAGTTTCGGACACCAAGGGACCCAACTCCGATCTAACTTTGTTCAACGACAAGAATTAGTTCTTAGCATTCCCCTCCCGTCGTTCGCGGTTATCTTGCGCGGGTATTTTGTTCTCGTGGGCGCTCTGAAGTCTTCGAATATCTTTGAACGTAGCTGAGAGATCCTACGATTCTCCTCCTAATTGCCTTCGTACTGAACCATCTATCACGAAAAGACGACCTTCGTGAGACAGAGTGCATATTGCTTTCAAATATATTTGCGACACATTCCCTCCTATACAGTTCCCTCCAGAAGTGCAAAATCTGCTACTCTAGATTTCGAAACCGTGCTATCGGGGGTGATCCTATATTATGGAAGGGCAAAAAATCGAAAATAACCTGTGTAAAAAACGTTAATATAAAAATTGGACCAAAGCGCATATAGGGGAGGGGGGGGGGGGGTTATTGAAGGTGGTGAAATCAATGGTGGTGCCAGAAAGATATGTGCTTGACCGCTCATCCTGTAATACCAAATCCGAGGGTGATTTTATACTTACGAAACGCACTGTAGTTGTCCGCAGCAGTTGGTTATGTTGTTAGGTTGTCTCTTCCGCCACTCGTGATAACTTAATTTCGGAGAGAAGATTTCTTTAAAATTATGTTCCTAAACTACAAGCACGCTAGAGCTGCTTGGAGCTAGGTGAGTTATGTTTTGCGCCACTTGTTCGGTGATTAAATAATTACAAGTTTGATGAGTTGTTTGCAAAACATCGCCTACCACTCCACCCCCAAGCTATGGCTCATAAGCCATTGGGAAGGCGAGAGCAAGCAGGGTCTTGATGGTGTAAGGGAAAAAGAGCACTGGAAAGCTCGTGTACGCTTTCGAGTCCCGTTCGAGGTCGAAGCTTGCCCACAAATCGCCAACGCTGTAAAACTTACGCATAGTGTCCTGCGGAGTATTTGCATAAAAAGAACATCAAGTCAAATTAAATAGCTTCAGATATACACATACAAGAGAAATATTAGGTTGATGCATAATTATTGCAGATCTTTTTCAGCGAATTCTATTTAAAAGAAAGATGAAAATATCTAACATATACGTGGCCGAGTAATTTCTCCGGAACGTATTCACCATTTACTTCAAGCGCTGCTTCCCATTTTCTAGATAGCCGGATTCTACAGGCGAAGAAGTTTCGGTTCTTGGAGGCGATCCTCACCTTGACATCGGCCACCAAGTCATCCATTTC